>JAQIXT010000079.1:0-82033 GCA_034700445.1 Stenotaenia linearis | reverse complement strand
GATTCAAAGTATTGGTCAATAGTATTGGTGTTACAACTTCAATGTGGGATTAATGAGGGATTAATGTGGGATTAATGAGGGGCTAAAAATTTATTTAATTGGAATTTAGCCATCAGTTCACAAAAACCACTTAATCCCACGAAAAATGTGATGTCAACAACAGTGAACAATGCCGGTCACATGATCTTTCATCCAAACATTTTTACGAATCCCGAGCGAAGCCGGGTTAACCAGCTAGTGTTTTATAAATGTACTGTAAATAAATCTGACTCGCTAATTAAAGTTCTTCAGTACATCTTTTCATAAAACTTTTGCTTTATTTATAAACGTATTTATGCGAAATGCTTGCATTATTTATCGCACCTTTTATTGAAAAATGAAAATGTGGTTTTGAATAGCCATAAGGTCAAGTAAAGGACGTCAAGCATATCAAATGAAGAACAATCATGCGGTTTATGCGTTAAATGCATAAATTATTAATTGCGTTCAACAGTTTCGATTGAATTGATGAATATTTGATTTGGCTTTGATGGGCATGAAAAGATACGAGTTTACATCATCAAAAATGCCATTTTTGCCTTAAAGCTGAAACTTACATGTTTATTGCTGTTTGACGTTCTAAATGAGATATTTTTGAATGACGTTTAAATATTGACTCACTGTTGTACAGATGCCAGACCTTACGCTCATCATGTGTTCAACGCGTTGGATAAAATGCAAAATGGATGTGTCAACTTTGAGGTGATCTTATTTTATTATCTTTAATTTTTCATTCCTTCCTTTTACGTATTGTTTACATTCCAACTCGGTGTTCGCTTAAATTGTGACACAATGAATATTGAGTGCAAAGTACGTTGCTTAATGAGAATAGTTGTTGATAAAAGTTTGAAAATTCTATTAGGTTGGGTGTTACGAGTTGTAATTACGTTGGACTTTGAGTGAAATTTGCAGCAAGTGACTGTTATCTTGCATTAGCAAACTAGACTCAACGCCGTAAAGGAAATGCAATTACAAAGCATACAGAATTTCATAGCTATAAGCTGTCATATAGCTCCATCTTTTAAATTCACCAGACTGGAATGCGACCATTTCTTTCTTGTTAAAAAATAAATGCGATATTTTTTTTAAAAAATCTTGAAAAGCGGTTTTAAATGTACCTTTTACAGTAAATCTCAAATTATAGAGAAATTTAAAGCTGCTAAATGTGTTCTACTTTAGGTTATTGATTCTTTTTTCGTTTCGAAGTCTGACGTCAATACTTGTAAAGGAAAAGGTTTAAACCCAAATCCTTTAGGATACAGACCTTGCATAACTTTAAACTTTAGTACTTTAATTTCAATTTTTAGTTTCTGAATTTGAAAAGTGAGAAGGACAAGTATTATTACTTTTTTTTAAAAATTCTTCTGCTTTATCAGGAGCTACTCTCAACGTTGTCAGTGATTATTCGAGGGAGTATGGATGAAAAAATCCGTTGGACGTTCAGTTTGTACGATATAAACAAAGATGGATACGTCACCAAACAGGAATTATTGGAGATAATTTCCTCTATCTACGCTATGATGGGCCATACCATGCCGTCTACTGTGCACGACCGTACTGCCCGTGATCACGTTGAGAAGGTCTTCCCGGTAGACTAATAAATAATAAAAACTTTGATTAATTTTTTTCAAATAAAAATATTTTATTTTCTATTTTAGAAAATGGATCTCAATCGAGACGGGATCATAACCATTGAGGAATTTCTCCATTCTTGTTTGCAGGTAAGCCTTTCTTGGAACCAGGTGACAATTTGGGATATAAGTTTTGGATTTGTCTTTTGGAAGCTATTTTTTTTTATATATCGCGTCTGCTGTTCAATAAATTGGCAAAAAGACATTTTTTGGGAGAAAAAAAGCTGTTACCGGGGGAAATGAATTTTTTCCTCACTTTTCTCGTGTCATCCAATTCACACGTTCTTAATGACGTAAGATTACCAGGAGTTGGCACTTAGAAAATGGAATTCGATTGAAATTGATCTATTTTTTCTGTCTGGCTTCCTTCAGTAATTGCGAGCATAAATTTTCCCTTTGGTACAAATTACATAAATTTGTTTGATTTATTTGCACAATTTAACGAAGAAAATCTACTTTTTTTTATTCCATTATGGAATGATTTTTAAAAATAAGAGCAAATATTTGAGTTCTCAGCCTGCATACCAATTTTCGTAAGAAAAAAAATTACATCTCTTTTGATATAAATTGAATGAAGCCAAACGTGCAAGCAAAACATTAAATTTGTAATTAAGAGAGAAAAAGAAAAAAAAAGTGATTTTAGAAAAACATAAAAAAATTAATTTTAATTTAAACAAAAAAGTTCTTCGACAATGATATTCATAAAAAAAACATAAAAGTTTAAAAATGCACAATAAATTTATTACAAAGTTGCACTTGCACATAAAACCCATGTTAAATATCCGAAAGAATTTCAGATAACTTAGTCATAGTCAACTTTGACGAATTCATTTCAGAAAAGAAATGATAAAAAATCTCACTTTATTATTTATTGAATTGAATAACAGCATCCAAATTAAAGATTGACAACTAGATTTAAATATATTTTATGATAAAACTGCTTCGAAAAATGTTTTTAAAGTTAGATAAATTTTAACCAATTTTTCATATTTAATTACATCAAAAATGAAAACATTTATGTGATTTTTTAATGTTTATTTTTTAAAATTTTTTTGTAGGACGAATGCATTACTCGAGGAATGATGGTTTTCGAAAGTCTGTGAAACTCCAAGTACCTTGCCTTCAAATCAAAGTATTCCAGCGAATTAAGATTTTAATTCCCTTTAATCATATTTAGGAAGTTAAGATTCTAATAAATTGAGGTTTCCTTAGTTCATAATTTGACTCTCGCAGTCTACTTACAAATCCTGATCTCATACTCGTCTCGTAGTTTCTGATTCTTAACTTTCATTTGCCATCCCAATTCAGAGTTATACAAGTATAGAAGGAAAAAAATCTCCTATTACGAGTATTTTACTTGTACAATTTAGTATTCTAAGAGAAATTCACAGAAACATATCACAATCACCTCCTTTCAGGAGTCCTCAGTGCTCAAGTCAAATCTTAGGACAATGACAACTTATGATTTTTATATTATGTAAAATAAAAATTAAGTAAATTAACATTCATTCATCATTCATTATATATTTAAATATTTTTCTCTAAAATTTTGTTCTAACGGGTCCAATACTTGCTTTGCCTATGTATATTTCCCAGTTGGCCTATTCGACTCTATGCAGTTCACTGTTAACAATCTTTTAGAGTTATGTAAATAAAATAATTGTACATTTAGATGCTTTCGAATAAACTTACAAAAATTATTAAACCAATTATTTGTTATTGTTACGTTTATTTTTACAGTTTTACAAGTTATCGATTTTTCTTGATTTTAAAGAAATCTACAAATATTTTAAGTTAAAGGATTTTTTTATCACAATTTTATATTATTTTTCGATATTTCAGAATATATAGATTATTTTCATTATTTATTTCTGTACACTGACCTAACATTTTTAAATGTTTAGGTGGTATTTTTGTTATCTGTTTTTTTCGATGCTGCTACCATTACTCCAACCAAAAGTCCTGCGACAGTCGCTCCCTGAGCTATTACTCGTAATCTCATCATCATTTGGGATCGCTTGGTTTGACCGGTCCTCATACACCATAAACCATAACTTAATATCCCAGCTGTACCAAGACAACCTGTAATTAAGTGCAAGATTTAAACGTAACAAATACAAGTCTAATGTCATCATGGGATATCTACCAATGGGTACGAACGGATTTTCACTAGTTTTGCGTATTATTTTTTCTCTCAGTCCTTCTGGTGGAGGGACGTCAGCATTAATTTCCTTTCTTAATGAAATCCAGTCTAATGTATCCTCATCCTCCTCATTTTTCCATTTTTTAGTTTCGGTAGGCGCCATTTGTTATCCCTGGTTATCCTCTCTCCCCCCGACGTCCGACGAGCAGGTTATAGACAGAGCTAGTCAGCGTGTAATTCCACTAAAGCACGAACCATTCTAATCATTTTGCAGACTGAATTAGATTGATATTAAATTTTAAAACCATAAAAATAAAATATAATTTTTATATTAATTGTCTATAAAACGAAATCCAGAACGAAATGGTAAAATAAAGAAATCTTTCGTCATTTCTGATCTAAAGCGCATGGCAAATGCGTTACTAAATAACCTCATCACAACACGGCGGCTCTGATTGGTTAAAAGGTTTGTTTCAAACACGCATGCGCGTCGAGCGTTAAATTTAAAATTCCTGTTTAAACGTTAACGACTGCGGGACGCTTGCTATTGCAGCTTTTTCTAGTTTGGTTTTCACTATTACTCTTTACACGAGTTTATTTTTCTCTTAATAATGGATTTAACACCGACTTCAACTTATTACAAACGAGAAAATAAGAAGGAAAAGGATAAAAACCAAAATATTCAAGTTTTCGTCAGATGCAGGTAAAAGATTTGAAACAAAAATAACCGTTCAAGGTTTAAATTTAAATATTTTCTTATAGGCCTCTTAATGCACAGGAAAGGAGACACAACGGCTATTCAGTGATTGATGTTAACACAGACAAAAAAGAAGTTACAGTTAGAGAAAGGCCAAATGAAAAAAGTTACGCCAAAACATTTACATTTGACAAAGTTTTTCCGCCACTTGCCAAACAGGTCGATGTTTATAAAACAGTTGTACAGCCACTTTTGGATGAAGTACTTACCGGATACAATTGCACCGTGTTTGCGTAAGTTATTTTATTTTTTATAAATTAAAATGCAATTTAAAAAAATTTTCGTTGTATTTAGATACGGTCAAACGGGCACGGGCAAAACATTTACAATGGAAGGCGAAAAAGATCCTAAAAATGGCGGAAGTTGGGAGGACGTAAGTTGTGTAGCAATTAAAAGCTTAAAACTATTTTAAAATTTGAATTATTATTTAAGGAACCTCTAGCTGGAATTATTCCACGTTGCCTTCATCACTTATTTGAGGAATTAGGAAGTCAAAATGTTGAATATTCTGTTAGAGTTTCGTTTCTTGAGTTGTATAATGAAGAACTGTTTGATTTGTTAAGTCCATGCGATGATGCTTCCAAATTGCGCCTATTTGAAGATTCTTCTCGTAAAGTAAATAAATTTTTTTTAAATTAAAAAATAAACTTGTTAAGGAAAGGGTAAATGGTAATATACTTAAAATAATTTTAGGGTTCAGTAATAATCCAAGGTCTGGAAGAAGTGTTAGTGCAAACTAAAGATGACGTGTACGAAATTTTGAATAGAGGCTCTGAAAAGCGTAAAACTGCTTCTACTTTGATGAACGCACATTCCAGGTTTACAAAATAATCGATAAATTTATTTGTTTTACTTAAAAATAATTTTTATTATCTATTTTAGTCGATCTCACTCAGTATTTTCCGTTACAATTCACATCAAAGAAAACACAGTTGACGGCGAGGAATTATTGAAAACTGGTAAGCTGAATCTCGTTGATTTGGCTGGAAGTGAAAACATTGGGCGATCGGGAGCTGTGGACAAGCGAGCCAGAGAAGCTGGAAATATAAATCAGAGTCTTCTAACGCTCGGTCGAGTGATTACAGCGCTAGTTGAAAAAGCACCTCATATTCCATACAGGTAAAATAAAATTTTATTTTATTTTTGAATTATTATTATTTTTTTTAATAAAAATTTTAAATTTTAAATAGAGAGAGCAAACTGACCAGACTTCTCCAAGATTCGTTGGGAGGGCGAACGAAGACGTCCATTATTGCTACCATCTCGCCTGCATCTTGCAACCAAGAAGAGACCCTCAGTACTTTGGATTACGCGCACAGAGCGAAAAATATAATGAACAGACCTGAAGTGAACCAGAAAATGACGAAAAAAGCTTTAATTAAGGTAAGTTTGTGCTTACATAAATTTTTTTAAAAAAATTAAGCGATTTGCAAAATCACTAAATTGATTTAAATCAATTCAAAGTTTAACTACGAGCGAGAAAAGGGTGTTAATGCAACGACAAATAATATTTTGAAAATTGAGACATAAAAAGTTAATTTTTATTAAATTACTCATTTAAATAGCAAATTTTTTAAGTCGATGCAAAATAAATCTAAAAATAGTTTGAAATCCCGCTTCATAGACTTCTCTGAAACAATTAACCAATGAATTGGATTTTTTATTATCGATATTAATATTAATTCCAATTAAACTTGGACTTGACAATGTCTTTTAAAATGGGGTACGTCTGCGGCACTGAACTCAAAAGGGAAAACAAAGCGTAAAAAGTCGAAAAGGGTTGTCTGTCAGTAAAAACATGAATAACAGTTAAATATAGAAAAGGCCATGTTCGAGAAGGAAGCACTTTACTACTCCCTTGGCACCTGCTGTTTTGCCCTGATGCAAACGGCCTCCACATTTACAAGGGCGGGTTCTTGTAAGATGTCTAACCAGTTTGAATTTAACTTCAGCCTTGTGATCATACCAAACATGAGTGGGATGCTTCTGGCAAAACAATAGGATTTTAAATTTTTTCCGGTTTTTTTTCATCCATTTTTTCCCCTCTTAATTTACTGACTCATAGCAGGAGGTTGTGTTTTCTGATCATCAGTTTATCTAACTTTGTCATCTGGATCGACACATGAAAACAGACAGGAGAAGGAACAATGTTTACTAAGTGACTTTGGCGAATAAGTATTTTTAAATACTTTAACGTTTCTTGACTTTTGATGGCCATTACGTCTATTACATTATTTACATGGACAATCTTTAGTTTACTCTTGCATTTTGTCGTGCATTTACTCATGAAGTCTAAGGTGAATAGTCACATTTTATTTAATTTATTTAGTAAGTGTTTTATAATGTACTTAGCAATTTTGTTTTCATTTCAATTCCGGCTATTCCCCTCTGAGATTGTCATAAATCATTGGTTCTCTCGGTGTTGAGGGAAAGCCCACGATTCCCCTTGCATTTTGAATAGTTGAATTAGTTCGAATGAATAATTTCTGGCTTGGTTTTATAGGAATATACCTCAGAAATTGAACGCTTGCGACGAGATTTGGTGGCTGCTCGAGAAAAGAATGGTTTTTTCATAGATGAAAGTAACTTCAGAGCCATGGAAGCTCAAATTGCTCAATCTGCTAAGGATACGACTGAAAAAATTGCTAATATCGAGCATTTGGAAACGGAAATATTAAGGGTATGTTCACTAAATCCATTTATAAGTTTGTTTATACTTAATTTTAATATTTCAGATTAATGAAATGTTTGAAAATACAAAAAAAGAATTGGAAGTGACAGCATTTAATTTACAAAATACAGAAGAACATTTATCGAAAACGAAATCTACTTTGCGTTATACAGAAAAGGTGAGTGAAAATCTGCCACATTAAAACAACGAAGTAATTTTTTTTTTAATTTTCTTTTTTAGCAATTGGTTGCAGTGACACAGGAATCGAATGAGCAGAAGTATATAGTGTCTGAGCGTGTGAAAAAGGAAGAAATGTTATCAGATCAAGCGCACTCGGTTAGTGTATAAATTGTTATAAAATTAGAAGACGGTCAATTTATTTTTGTTTGTTTTTGCAGATCATTCAAGCAGCAGATGGGGCCGTTTCTGATGTGAATGGTCTGCATTCGAAGTTGCAAAGAAAGCGTGATGTCGAGTCACAAAATGATGAAGCAACTCGACGGTTTCAATCACGTCACCAACACAGTTTGGACCTGCTAACGGAAAACATCAAACGGTTCAATCATGATTCTAAAGCTTTCTGCCTGGCACTTCAAGAAAGCGTTGGTAAGTTACGTTGTTTAACCTTTCGATATATCTTATAAATATCTTTGAATATTTTTAAGCTAAACGAAGTTCGAAGCAATCGGGAGATTTAAGTATGCTCACAGACGGAATCACTACAATGGTGTCGGGTATTACGAGCAAAATGGACGACACATTGAAAACGGTGTACACTCATGCAGAGAAAAGCCAGCAATCTGTGGACTTGTTACTAGGTTACACACGACAATTAAAAGTGAATTTCTTAAATATTTATTTTTTAGAAAAAAAATTCTAAAAGTTTATTTATTATAATTGTTTCAGACTGCCACTTTGGATCATCACAAACAACAGGAAAAGAAATGCTTTTCGGATTTGGGAGTTATTGCGGGCATGATAAGTGAACAGTCGGATGCTATTAAGAAATCAAACAACGAATTATTGACTACAGTATGAAACTTATCAGTTAAATTAAGATTTAGTTTTAATATTGTTTTTTGTGTACTAGTTGGAGTCGCAGGAATCATCAGTCAGAAGTTGTTCAACAACAATGCTTGACGCAATAGATAAATTCAGTCAGGAATTCAAGAGTTATCATGATAAACAATTTCAAGAAAGAGAGCAATTGAAGAGACAACTGGCTGAAACGAAGAGAATGAATGGGCAAAGACATCAGGTAACTAAAGAGTTACAACTGATTCAAAGCAGTTTTCTTATTTTAATGTTTTTATTTTAGGCCATGCTAACTCAAATTGAAATGATGCAAAATCAAATGGATGCTTTGAAAAAGATTGTGAACAGCTCGCTTGAAGAATCTAACACTTCATTAGACGCTGTAATGTATATTTTGTTGCTGCAATGTTCAAATTTTATTCGTGTTTTTTTTTTTATAGTTTAGTGAAGCTCAACACCAAATTAATGAACGCATGGATTTGATGACGGCTAACACGGATGTGTAAGCAGCTATATTGCTTTATTGTTAAACTATATGTCACTATTAATTTTCATTAATTTTAGATTTACTTCGGATATAAGAAAGACTATGAATAGCTACCAATCGGGTGCTATAGATGGTGTTCGTTCTACTATGGAAAAAAATCAAGAAAATGCCGAATCGGTACTTATTAAGTGATCTGGATCGTTTTCAGAGTTTTTGATATCATTAATTTTAATTTAAACAGCTGAATTCTAAAAATTACAACATGCAGAAAAGGATTGAGGAACTCAAATCAGAAATGAATGATATGGGACGAAAAAGTTTAATGGTTTGTCTATTTGATTGATCAATTATTAACTAACAATAAATTAATAATCAATTTGGTTGTAGGATGTCGACAGACAGAATGTGGTTATCGAATTAACCTTACGAGACCAATCTAAGACAATTTCCAGCAATTTAGAATCATTGCAAGCACAGATTGAAAATGTAAAGCAAGACTTCAGATCCTCCAACAACAAATTAGAAGATTTGCTTGAAGTGCAACAGAGTTCCATTCAAGCTCAAGTACTGGAATCTCAGGAGCAGATTGCTCGTGGATGCGCCACTACTGAAGATTCATCTATAATCATGATTCAAGATTTCAGTCAGATGCGAGAGGATGTTACCCGATATTTTGATCAGGAAATGAGACGAGATAAACCTACAGGTTATAAAAATTAAGCTGATTCACACTGAAATAATCCAAAAACTGAAATATGTTGCAAAATATCTTTAGGAACCACACCTAACAGAAGAGACTATGTTTTCCCGAGAGAATTGGCTGCTACATCTCCCCACGACATACTTATTCAGCGTTATCGAATTCAACAAACTGATGCTATTCCCACCCTCTCATTACCATCACCGAATGATTCTGATGTAGGAGCAGTTACTTTTTTATGAGTTACAATTTCCAAAAGCTTAATTTAATTGCAGGAAAGTACATCATCTTCACCGAGCAACAGCTTAACAGATCTCTCAACCATAAGCAGTGAATCTACCATCAGCAGTGAGAAGGTTCGTTTTACTTTAAATACATTAGGCACATTTCAGTCCTCAAGTTTAATTCTTTTTGTAACAAGATATAAAAAGAATTATGTAGTAAAAATATACTAATATGATTGAAATTAACCTAGGTCGACGACGTAAAGGAGAATGTTAAATTGATTTTGCGTCCAAAAGGAAAAGGCAAAAAAATCGAGTCGAAAAAACCTAAAGCAAGACCAAAGGAACGTAAGCCGTTGGTTTCCCAAAATTCAACTGCATAATTTTATATATAATATTTTGATAAATTTGTAGTCATTTTAATAGAGCTTAATGTAATATGCAAAAAATAAAACACTTTTTCAATGATAAAACTGAACGGTTGCTTAAACAATTTTATTGCATAAAAAACGTAAACAATTCAAAAATAATTTGGTGTATAATTTAAAATTTGGTTAAAATGTATAATTGACTAGTAGCAAAAGTGTAAATTTAAAAAAAATTAAAAATAAATTAATTTAAATTATAGCATTTCACTGAGAAAAAAACGTAAACAATTCAAAAATAAATTGGTGTACTATTTAAAAATTTGGTTAAAATGTATAATTGACTAGTAGCAAAAGTGTAAATTTAAAAATGGATTAAAAATAATTTAATTTATAGCATTCGCTGAGAAAAAAACTTTATTTTATAAGTTTTTTTGAAGAGTTGAAAAAAGTGAAACTCGGTCAGGAGTTTCAATGGTAATGAGCGTATTGAAATCTGTCCGGAGAATCGATGTAAATTTCCGAGTAAATCATTGTTTCCAGTGTGTGAGGTGGAATTTGCTCTAAGAATACACGGCGTTCTTTGTGCAAACCTAAAAAAATGTGGCGATTGTTCTTTTTATTGACACTGCTTTTTAAACTTAAGCGGTGTCAATAAAAATTATTGATGCTCTTACTTAACACAATTGAAAACATGGATGCAGCTTGACGTTTTGTGTTTGTAGCTGGAGGGCAAAGTCGTCGAAATGTGAGGATATCATCCGGTGATAATGCATTTCGAGTTTCGTTTATCGTACTGAAATAATTAAAATTTGTAATTATTTTTTCTTTGATAATAAAATCTCATTTACTCTAAAATATCTTGAGTTGATGGTCGTGGAGGTCGAGGCGACTCTGGACTAATAGTTGCTGGTGGCGAAGGCGTAAATAGAGGTAAATATCTGCCTGGAATATGTCTAGGAGAGCGTCGTGGAGTATGTCTTGGGGTATGGTCAGGCGATGACGAATCACTCGGTGGACTCCCATTCATGGGTGGCGATGGCGAACGTACTTGGAGACCAGGTGGTGGTGGTGGTGGTGGTTTGCGTCTTGGTGGTCTTGTTCTTTGTGGAGTGGATGGTGTCGGTAGACGAACGGAAGGTGGCAATTGTTCTCTTCTTGGAGGGCTTACTTCCTCTGTAATTTGTTTTTAAGAGAGTTAAATTTCATGCGATTGAAGATTTTTCTAAACCTGATTTACCAATCAATGTTGGCATTGCCGTCACCGGCGAGCGATAAGGCGAAACTTCATCTAGATGAGGTGGCGGTGTGCCTAAATCAGTCGAACGTCTGCAGAAGAAAAAATATATACATTATGTAAAATTATAATAGAATAAATAAATTTAAATTGAGTAATGGATTCATCACTTTAACAGGGACGGATCATCGATGACTGCAATAAAAAAAAGTTTCGATACTAAATTTTTTATATCACAAGTAAATTATTATTCATAAACCTTGGAGTTTTGAATGCGTAGTTGATGGATCACGGCCTGCTTCCGGTTCATCTTCGTCTTCCTCGCCCCCAGATTCAGATTGTAGGTCTAAAATAGTTAGGGGTCTCTTATTGGAGTAATTCTGTATACTTTTCAATCAGAATTTACCTAGTGATACTTCCTCCTCGGAACTTTCGACTAATCAACGATTTTAAAAATACGACAACTTAATTATATACAATTAATGAAATTAGACCAAAATTTACCATTAGGGACTTCGTTTATTGGCACATTGCAATGTCGTGTAAGTAACCTTCTTAACTCATTAGCTAAAGGTCTTTCTCGGAAATGTCCAGTGATTGCAGTTTCTGCTAAACGAACCTCGTCCAAATCTCTCGCTCTATCACTCCAATGTCTAGCCCTATGAAAATCCCCTAAAATAAATTCGTGATTATAGTTTTGTCAAGTTGCATAAAGGAGTATTTATTTTACATTGTCCTGTGCTTCTAAGATGATTATCAGATGGAATGCGTGCATGGACTCTGCGCAATTGCTAAGTAATGAGGGCAATGAAAATTTATAATGAAAATTTTGTACGTTTCTAAAAATGTTTATACTTTTCTAGTGTAATCTTCGCGCTCATTTCCGTTGTCAACCAGGCAATGAGCATAAGGATTTGAGATGTTTCGTCTTAGTTCGTCGTCTTCAAGTCTGGTGGTTCTGTCAATTATTAAAAAACGCGGTCGGCGACGACGTCTTGGGGTAGGTGGCTCAATTTCATCATCCAGAACTAACTTTTTGCGCTGTGGGTAAAAAAATATAAATTAACGCAATTAAAAGAACAAAATAATTTCATTTTTACTTTCTTTATTACTCTCTCGGTTTTTTTGCGCTTAGATGATGATGATGATGATGAAGAACTACTACTGCTTTCTTCAGGTGATCCAACACCTTGATCAGGCAGATCTTCCGAAACTCTTGATGGTCTTCTTGGGGATTGGACAGGCGGTCCAGGTACTATAGGGATATCAATTTCTGGCTGCTGATCAGGTCCACTGAGTAAATAAATTTAAATGAAATAATTTTGATTTAAAAAAAAATTTACTGTAAGAAATTTTATTGAAAAAAATCTTACATTAAGAAACCATCTACTAAAGCCTCGTCAGGATAAGGTGGAATGTAATCGTCAATAAAGCCCTAAAATGAAAATGATAATTAAAAGCAAAAAAGAAATAATTTTATTAAAATTTACTTCTCCATCATCCCTCGGCTGGTCTTCTCGCATCGTAATCTGATCTGGTGGGCTCTGATGTAATTGATCAGTAGGTGCGGTAGGTGGAACCCCTGTAGGTGTAAGCCCTGTAGGAGGCCAATTAAATGCCGCCTCCTCTTCTTGTCTAACTGATGTGATGGTGGGAGAAGTGTATGACAAAATTCCGAAATCATCTGGTGGATGTTCAAAGGGATCTCTTAGATCACAAGATGTGGTTTTTGGAAACATGTCAATATTTTCACAAGCGGTTTGCAAAGATATTTTGAAATTATTCATCATTGCGGTCAAATCACCTTTAAAAAAAAGGGAAAAAAATTGCAAGTTAAATTTCACATAATTTGATTAACAATTAATTAATTTGTAAAGAATTTTTTTTGCTCAGTTTATATTTATGTCGAAGAAATAATTAGTTGCACTTTGTGTAATCGTGCTTACTCCAAAGGACTTGTGTTTGTCTTTGGTGAACACAAGCAACACCGTGCATTAATTTTGCTGATAAATAAAGGGACCAACGAGGTCGAGAGTATCCAACTTGTGGTCGCGGCGCTTGTCGACATACAACTGACAAGATTTGTTCACTGAAAGAAAAAAAATGCTACAATTTATTCTTAAATTCAGTTGATGCTTTTTCCATTACCAAGTCTGTGGTACATTTATATTAATAAATTCCGCTCGAGTTACTTTTAATTTATGAGCAAGTAACCTGAAAATTTTGAAAAGAATAAAATAAAGAAGAATCAGATAGGAATAATTGAATTTTAAGTTTACAGAAAAGCATAGTTTATAAATCTTTTGTCTTCTTTCGTCGGCGTTACTTTAATAAATTCGATAAAAATTATGCATTACCAAATTACAGCAAATCTCCCATGACGCCATAGCATGTCTTCGGTAAAAAACATTTTATGAAAGGTATGAAAAACGACATAAAACCGAATAAAAGACAATATCAAAATAGCCGAATATAAAAAGCGAGCAAAGAAAATGTCGAACACAAAACTTTACATGTCGTCTGCACAGCAGACGTCTCTTTCCCGCCAAATTATTCTGATTGGCTGAAAATATCGTAACAAAAATATTTTAAAAAACGTAAGATATTTTAAGAATATTAAGCAATTAAAAATTTGTTTTTTTTATTTTATTAATTAAAATAATGTCAATATTGTAAAACTTTGTTTATAATAAAAATATTTCGATATGCGGGGCTGTCGGAAGTACAGTACGATTTTTTTCCAGCGAAGCGTGCTATTCAGATACTTCCGGTTACAGATTAAAACGAAAATAAGACGGATAAAATGGCCAACAAGAGAAATAAACAAATCCCGAACAGGTAATCTACAAATCCCGTTGAAATTGAAATAAAAGCTTTGATCATTAAATGTAATATTTCAATAAAAATGCATAATGGGTTGAGCAGACTTCATTTCAAGCCCACGAGTGGTCAAAAGTTGACATATGATGGCGTAAAGTTGTCATTTTGGAATTATTTATTGACTCATTTATCCTCCTGTTGTGCTTATTTGTGTTGTTTAACAAATTTGTCTCGGTTGGTGGTAAAATTTGATGATGATCGCTGTAAAAAATTTTAAATTTAATAAGATTAATATCGCGCACATGACTTGAATAATGTGATACAATTTAACACCAAGGGTAAACCGATACCAATGAATATTTTTTCATTTAATTTTATACCAAAAAATATATTTATTTTTATTTTTATACATTTTATCATTTTAGATGGTTGCTCTATACATCCGTGGGCGAAGTAATACCAAACACGAATTTCGTTGCATTTAAAGTTCCCCTAAAAGAGGTAGGTCCATTTTTATTTTTTATTTATTTAATTATTATTTCTACTTTTTATAATTGATACATTCGGTTCAATTACTTATAATCATATATAAGTAATTGTTGAGTTCAGAGAATTTTCTGCATTTAAGCCAATTAACTTCAAAACTTGACATGTCTTTCCAAATTCACCCAAGTTGCTGGGCCACACGTGTTTTAGGCCAAACCTATGATTAAGTTCAGCAAGCTTGGGAAGGGACTGACCTCTAGCGCTAAAACTAAAAAGCGAAAAAATAAATGGAATTTAATTTCTTTGCAAAATCCATAAAATAAAAGTAAATCTTGAGGATCAAGTCTGCCAGAATAACAAGCTTAAACAACATTGTTCTCAACATCTCTTTATTCACTACAAAAAAAAAATTCTTTATTCATAATAGGATAATATTGTTTAATTTAGATTTCAAAATCTATTTTTACTTTAGAAGGAGAATTGGAATTTCCATCCTATTCGTGCTTTGCCTATCAAAACCAATTACATAATCTCATGAACATGAGATCTGTGCATTACCTTTAAAAAACATTCGAAACTTTTTCTTTCTTTTTTTGGAAAGATCTACATTTCGTAATTTATTACAGCTGTCAGTTAGGAATAATTTGTCACTTGTGCACTACATTTTACAAAGCCTAATAACAAATCTTAGAGACTCATTACCGAAGTTTTAGAGCAAGTAGTTTATCTCTAAGTCGGATAGGTCTATAGTTTCCTACCAATAACAACTAATCCTTATCAGTCTTCATAGTTTTAAAACTGCTGTACGCTGTTATTTCTTCCCTATTATCTACCTCCAAGCAACTTAATTTGCTTTTCCCGTTGGTGACACCGGAATAAATCTTTGTAACCAACCTTGGGAGTTTTACCCGAATTTTTTTTTTGAGTACCCTCCCGTTGACTCGGCAGACACTGACCACACTAAATGATTCATGGGCGGAAAAGTCCTCTGTCGTCCACCATTTTCTACTAATTCATCAGAACTTCCCCTCTCCTGCCTACGTTAGGGGGTCTGCACGGGTTTTTGTTTGCTCGCTTTTTGTCGGTCTTATTGCGTGTGTACTTTTAATGGAGTCGGAATACATTCCACGAGTTTGTGGACCTCCAGCCGAGCGCCACTACTGTTTTAAGGAATTTTTATTTTTCCTTTTTTCTATGCTCTTCAACACTGCTTAAATCTTGTAGGGTCGTTAATTTTATCTGATTTGATCAGAAAATGAATGAAAATTTATGAAATTTTATGAAAAATTCATAGGGATTAAAGGGTGAATTCCAACAATTTTTAAATTAATTTTTAAAAAAAACAAAAAAACTTTTATTGATTTATTGGTTTTGTATCTTTGATGTCTGAAGGGTGTGGACTCTAACATTACGAGGCCTAAATCCAATTAGCACCCAACCTGGCGACCTTTTCCACCTGTCACTTGATGACCAGCAGGGAGCAATAGTGGGAGGCCTAACTGACCAATGGTTTTCTACACTTTTCAGTGCCATCTTTTAGAACACCTAGCGTGATAAAAAGAATGTAAGAATATACAAGAGGGAAGAAAGAAAGGAAGCCAAGGATTGGTAGGATTGGTGGGGCAATTTATTGGGGTGCAGTACTGCAGTATTGGTAATAAATAATCGAGGGACAATAAGGGCCTACTTTGATTGTAGGGTCATTTAGGCCTGTAGACTATGGTATCTGCTAAAAAAAAAAATTATTTCCCAATTTAGTTTTACAAAATTTAACCAAATTTCAAAGAATTTTGATGAAATTTGATGAATTTTCTTTGAATTTCAATGAAATTTGATGAATTTTCTTTGAATTTCAATGAAATTTGATGAATTTTTTTTTTAATTTCAATGAAATTTGATGAAAAGATTTTTGGTTTTACAAAATTTAACCAAATTTCAAAGAATTTCAATGAAATTTGATGAAATTTCAAAGAATTTCAATGAAATTTGATGAAATTTCAAAGAATTTCAATGAAATTTATTGATTCTGCTTATTTTCCCGATTTGATTTTCTTCTTTAAGATTTGTCCCATTCTCATTTCATTAATTAACTTCTCCGAAATCTCATTAGTTCGTTGACGGGACTAATTAACTCACAAACGTCTGAACAGGAAATAGTTTGAGTCGAGACTGTCGTGCGTGTTGAAGGTGGCGTTGTAGGGATTGCGGGGTTTCTTTGTGCTGGAGACAGCACGACACCTCATTTCCCACAGTAAGGTGTATCTCTCTCTTTGATCTGACGTCATTGCAGTCCGAAAAAATAGCCAAATATATTGCTTCACGCCTAAAGCTTTGTCTTGCCACGTCTTAAGAAAGTCCTCACAATAGAATGGCTGTTGAAAGGTGCAATTCTGACATGAATTCTTTCACAGGTGCGATTCTAACTGCATTCGTGGAAATGATTATTTCGATTCTTTAATGGTCTTTTATACATTAAAAAAAGAATATAAAGTCAGGCAGGGAAAAGAAATTTCTTTTGTTGTAATATGTGACCCAGGTTGTAACATCTGTTCACGTTGTGCAAGCCATTTCATTCGGCAGTGTTATGACCTTGTATGGGTGGTCGCTGATGTTCATTCTTCATATTTTGTGTCTCGGATCTGTTTAATAATTCTCTTCATTTTTTCCTCTTCGAGGAGGGAGTTCATCGTGGGAAAAATTATACGTAAAAAGTTTTTTCGTATTTGGGTAAGGTCTTTATTTTGGGGGAATGACATTTAGGGAAATCCGACTGCGATGATGGGATTCGTTATAACGTTTTTGAATTTCCTCGTTTTTTTATGATTAATTTCGCTGTGGAAAGAAACATTAAAAGTCGGTGCCGGAGGATGTTGTAGAAATGCATTTTTAATTGTATTTCACACCTGGTTCGCATCCACCTGCATCATCGGTAGTGGGAGCTTGAAAAATGCAGAGTTTATTCCGCGGAGTCAAAAGTTAAGCCTAATCCTCAATTTATGGTACGATATAAAACGAAAAGAAATGGGAACTGTCACTTTTTTTTTTAAAATTTCATAAACGTAAGTACAAATTTATTTATAAGTTTACCGATAATTTAATTTTTTTTCAAACTTCAATTAAAAAATTTATTTCAACTCGCGATGTTAGAAAAAGAATTCCGTAGGTCGGTCGGCGTTGTTCCCTTGTTCTTTTTACGATATATCTCGGGGTTACAGTCAGTTGGGGTCTGGCAAACCCCTCCCCATCTTGCCAGTGCCTCCCACGAGGCCAGTGGGGGTTGAATATTTCCCCCTCGCTTTTTTCCCCTCCTGTCTTCGCACCGCGGCAGGTCTACGGATAGGTAACTGCATTCATCTTACATTCGTCATTGAGTCTAATTAGTGTTGTAGCACACCTGATGAAGGCCCTGCTGACAGCTGATGCAATTTTAACCACGATGTTGTTGCTTTAAACTATAAAATAGAGGAAAAGTTGAGCTTGGTTATTTATTATTATTATTGTTATTAATAGTTATATTCACCCTTTAATTCCGTAATGAGATGATGTCAGATTTTATTTGCATTCGTCGGTACCGGGAATTAATAATTTTTACACCAAGGACATGAATAACGAGGCTGTAAATCCTTATGATGATGAGCTATAAATTATCATCTTCATCACCTTTTGTTTTTATCTGTTTTCTTTTTTATTTATACAATATTACATGGCGTGAATTTATTATGAAAGCAGTTAATGAAGATGGAATTAGTTTATATGGAAATCGAGTTCAGAAGAAAGTAGAGTGGAGTACTGGATAGTGGAAGGAGGTTGTTCAATAAATCTTGGAACTGTGGTTGTTTTTTTTTTTTTTTTTTTTTTTTTTTTTTTTTTTTTTTTTAAATGCAATATACTTTACCTTTCCCCATTCTTTTAAACCAATGACATAAGTTCAGGTCTCGGTAGGGGTTCTAATTTATTTTCATTCTTTCTTTTACGTATATCTGGGTAAATTGTCAAAGATTTCCATCAAGTTCAGAAATGTCTTTGGCGTCTCTTTTATCGTCTTCAAGAAAAAAATATAAATTTTGGAGAGTGGGGGGTTTAATGTCTTCATTCTGAAGACATTTTAAGATTTTAAGAAGGAAATTGGAAAGGACATATTAGACTAGTGAGGGTGTCATCACTCGTTGGTAGTGTTATACCAATAACTTGACTACATTTAAGGTCAAGAAGCTGTCATCAGCACCTCCTCCACTTAGATCTTTCATCCTCCCACCACCCAGGGGCTCTTGACTTAACTTCCCCTGCTGGGAACGCACTTAAGATGGAAATGGTCAGTCGGATTCCTGTGAACTATCCCCCTGTTGTTTTTCAAGTATTTTCACCAATTTTGCTGCTTCCTATGGGGTTTTGTAAGTGTTTTTCTTAAGAATTTTCAAAAAAATTTAATTACGGTTATTTCATTGTTAAGATTCTCATCTCTTAGTATCAGGTTTTCAATTCTCGGTTCTCGGAATTTTTTTTTTAACCCTAGCCTTACCGGATTATCAGGAAAAAACTATAAATAACAAATTTATAAATTTGTTTTTAACATCAATAAATTTATGCAAGTTTTTGCATAAAGTGAATGTTTAGAGGGGTTTAGGGTTTCTTTACTTGTTCAACAGGTTGTTCATGCACTGAAGTCGCCCACACAGAATTTTGGCGCCAAAAATCCTGCTGCCCCTTGTTGCCAGACTCTTAAATATCATTGGGCAAATGCGAGCAAACAGCTGTCACTGTAACCTGCTTCAAAGAGTTGTTTCGTTCATAAATTTCAGGTATTGATTGCGTCAGGTGATGGGGGCAAGTTCAAAAAAAAAATTTCTTGGAAAGTTGTATTTTATATTTAGTCTTTGTTTTGTTTACCTTGGTTTTGGGTTGTTAGTGTTTGATAAACACGGCTTTGTATTTGTAAAGTGCAAAGTCATTTATTGTTGTTTTTGGTCGTGCATTTGTTTTCTCGTCATGTTCTGTCGTAATTGGAACTTTTTGATTTTTTTGGGGGAAATAAATGAGGAAAATTGTGACGGTAACTTATACGACGATTCATTATATTTCTCATATATGTAGATGAAAAAAGAGAAAAATGTTTAAATGGGAAAACAGACAGCAGAGTGTTTGTAGGAAAATGTCACATATGTTTTCATGTTTCATCCTGGTTATGTAGGCGTGCTGGTTGGTAAGAAAATGAGATTTAAGACGGAAATAAACAAGTTTAATGTGGTCACTCCTGTTGATGCGAACGAGATAAGTTCATTTGAGATTTTGGCACGTGCGGGGGTGGTGGAAAATTGGCAATACGTGAGGAGTAATGAAGAAATCCAAGGTTAATTGAAGTTAGAAACCGTTGTTGGATAAAGAAATTGATAAATTTAATCATATTATGATATAATTAATTAAGGCATAATTTAATTAAAATTTTATAATTTTGATGTAAAAGTAGCAATTTTTTTAAATTTTTTTTTTAAAGTACTGAATGAAATTTTTTTTGGGAGAAAAAATGAAATTTAATTTAATTTAATTTTTTTTATTTAATGACCTATTCATCAGAATAATTTTTCGCGACACCTTAGAATCGTTTAGTACATCTTCCCACTGCAATTACTTCCCCCTACATAATTGTAATTAGATAATTTCGAGCCACACAAGTCACAGTTTTCAAGTCTCAGGTGTGACTTGTCTTTTCGACTACCCCACTCAAAAACATGCAATTAAAAAATCGCAAAAAAATTTCAAAAGAAGGAAATTACCGCGTCACTCAGGCAGTCTTTCAATAAGTTTAACCAAATACAGTTGATTATTTTTGGCAAATTTGTGCCAGGTGCTAGATTGGAGCTTGAGATGACCCCTCGCAATTAACCTTGTATTGTGATCAGGCCTTCGCTCACCTGCTGCACCACCCAAGGATTAAATACTTGTTTATAAAGTTCGTTATATAAAATATTTACACTTTATAAATGTAATCTCGGATTTCAATGCCACCTGCTGTGATGTACATGCACAATGTAGTTTGGTGGTCATCAAATGGACAGATTTACTGCCACCGACCTTTGCCCCTCTCATTTGATCGCAGATAACATTGTTAATGTGGATAAATTAGGCATTTTTTTTCTTTTCAACCGATGCAATAATTATGATAAATTTGATTCATAAAAGAAAGGTATGCAAATTGATAGAGTAGTTACGAATGTATTAAATCCACCCATGCCACTTTTTCACGTCGTAAAGAAATACTGTGGGTTACATAGGTGGATCCAAAGGGTGGAATTAAAGGTGATCACGTGATTAGATGTATAAGCGAGATTACAAAAGAAAGCTTTGTTGTTGTGTGGTGACCATGATTTTTTTTTCGGGTGGCTTCGGATATCGTATTAATATGTGGGCGGGTAGTTGGCCTCCGTATTCACTGCGGGGTGTCATTAAGACACTAAGAACTTCCCAAAACAGTTTTAATACTAGTTTAACTTGAACTTTACATTGTTTGTCGGCTTTTTGAATTTGGTTTTAATTTTAATTTAATTTGGTGCGTGAATTTTTTTTTTTTTTGTGGTGTTTTAAAGGGTTGGTTTTTTTAATTTTTGGATTATTGATGCGATTTTTTGCTTGTTTTTGTTTTTTAAAATCCGGTAGGATGTGCTACCATAATTGGTGGGCAGAACATGTAACTTGAGCATTTTGTCCTGATTTGATTGCTTGATAAGGGTTGATATCTTAAAAGGTGGTTTTCCGATTTTTTTACGTACCTGGGGATGATGCTTTACGGTGTTTATTTTTTCGGGGAAGTTTACCTTGTAACAATTGATTTTATTTGTTTATAAAACAATTTACATTTGTTCTTTTAATGGATGTTCAATAAGAAAAACTATTTTAAATTTTTTTACAAGTTAATTTTTCCGAGTCGTTAAAATTAGGGTTAATTTAATTTACGATGTATTTTATATTCCTGTTTTGAATTTTTCTTTTGCTTCATTTAATTTTTTATTTTTCGTTTTATTTCTTATTTTATTGCAGGTATTTGATTGTTTTTGTTTAGTAATAAAAACTAAAAGTATGGGACTCGGTGGCTCCTCTATTATGTAAATAGCAATGAAATGCGGATGTAAATCCGCAAAAAAAAGAGTCAAAGTATGATAAATGGATTTTTAAACTTTTAAACCTAAACTTGAATTTAACCCTTTTTTAAGTTACCCTAAACCTGACAAATTGAATTTGAGGCTCAGCCGTACAAAGTTATCTCTTCTTTATACTTTGAATCTAAAAAAAGTAAGGAGGTTTCGTTTAAGAGGATTTATTTTCGAGATGAATATCAGCGAGTGTCAATTGATATATCTATTGGAGAATTGAATTAATGTGATTGCTTTTTAATTGAATGCCTCCAGACTATAAATTTCACTATGAGCACTTATTTTGCACACATTAACCTTAATAGCATCCCTGGCTATCATTAAACCTTTGGAAATAAGCTATTAACTTGCAACTGCGCTTCGCTGTTGGGATAAACATCAATTTGAATAAAAATTTTGTATTTTTTTAATATGAAAAACAATTCATGATTGAAGTATAAATAACGTTTAAATACACAGCCATTTTATTAGTTTTTTTTTGTGTGTGATTAAATTGATATTTTGTTCGTTGAACCCGTTTTGAATAAGGAATTTTTTCACTGTTGGGTGTGAAAATTTTCTTATCTGAAGAAATAGTCAAAAATTTATTTTATTTTTTTTCTTTGAGAATGGAAATTAATTGAGGCGTCTTGGTTCTCAATGAAAATGTTTTCTTCTACTGTTTGACCTTAAAATGGTACAGAATGAAAACTCATCAACTTTTTTTTGCAAATTTTGCCTTGAGATTTCATAAGTAATGTTGACATTTATCAATTTGATGCTTACTCACCCTGGTGGCAAAGTAAAGTAAGCAAGAAATCCCCAGGAATATGCCAAAACAGATCCCAGCTCCACCCACAGTTTGCAAGTTACTCTGCCCTTGCGTAAGCAATCTCTGTAAGGAACTCAGCCATTTGCAGCTAACGATTGCAGATTGAAAAATAATTGAATAAAACTCGAAGATTGATTGTGATTTTGGTCGAGTTTGGTAATTAAAACGTAGTTAAAACTTTTAAATTGGATTTATTAACGATTTTGGACTTAAAATGAGATTTGTTGGAAAAGTTTGTGTTTACTTTATCATAGGCGTCGTTACGATCCGGATAAACCACCTTTTATGTCTATTACGCGAAGTAGGAATGTGGTGAACTGGAATTGGTTCACCCACGCATTAAACTAACACCGACCTTGTCAAGGTTAGATGAGAATTTCCTTGTTTTCGAGTGAAATTACAATAAAACATGCGACTGGGTTTTTACTTATTCTTCCGGATTCACATGAATGAATGATAAAAATTCAAGTTACATTCCAGGGAATGTAAAAATGAAAAATAATAGCATTTGCAATTATAAAAAAATTCAAATAATTTTAAAAATTGTTTAACTTATGGAAGGTGATTCGGTGAGGCTTTCCAAGGTGGAACACTAATTGCGATGAAAAAATAAAATTAATTTATACAATTGTAATTAAAATACAAAAAATACAGACACGCAAGGGTTTCAAAGATCGAGAAAAGTTTTGTGCATTTAACGTTGCCCCGACCGCCGTTCTAATTCCTATTTTGGTTGGTTAACGGCCATTTCAGGTCAACTTCCCAACAACACATGCTGAGTTATGTACTCGAGAAATTTGAAATTCAACATTCAACCACAGACTAATCTCGTGCCCTTTGTTTACGCCACTTTTAACAAATGTTTCGACCCAATACAACCGCCGGATCATAAATAAACGTAATTCCAGTTAATAAATAATTCCTTTTTTATCTCCAGAATGCTCATTGAAATTCGTTTAATTTAATTAAAACTAAAAAATGCACTTTTTTGTAATGGTATACAGATCTGGATAGATAAGGCGAAGATTTACACAGTGCGAATAAAACTTAATAATCGTAATTACAGAACGAAATCCGAAATGAATTGTTCGTGTTGAAAGTAATCATACATTTTTGCGACTTTTTTTTAATCTCCTGAAATTATGAAGCTTAATTGGACAGAAGATTTGTCTTGAGAGCATTAAGGCCGTTTACCTTTACTGAAAAAATTATTAACTGACAGTTACAAATTAAAATTAGAAAAAAATGTGCAATTGTTGTATTTATGCACGTGAAATTAGGAAAAATGGGCAAAAGTAAAATAATTACCGCGTGTAAAAATGATTTACACCACTCACATTTTTTTGTGTGTGTAAATGAGTTATGTTTTTTATCTAGTTTAAGTAATTACACGTGCAGGTGTAGTAGAAAAGTCTAATTACGAAGTTGAGGTGGAAAAAATGTTTGAAAACATAAAAGGGAATGTTTTTCTCCTCTTGATTCACCGCCACTAGAGAAGTAATACAACATTTAATTGTCTTCCTTCTGTTGTAATTACTTTATATAGACTCTTTAGGAATGAGATCCACATTGCTGCCCTTTGACATCGCTCGTCGTCAATTTAAGCCGTTAGTACCGCGTGCATGTAAAGATGACAAGGTAAAGTGCAGCTTTAACTTAATTTCTGACCACGGTTGAATTAAGTATTAAGTAAATAAAGATTTTATCTTTTTTCTATTCTTTTTTTCGGTTATGCACAGCGGTATGGAGACGAGAGACTTAATTAAGGTCTTTGATAACGATGGTGGCGAGACCAACCCGAGTTAATACCACAGGGAGAACTCGTTTATGTGAATGGCAAGCATGCAAGGGTTGTAAAATTAAACTCTTCGTGTCCAATTTAGTTAGCTATTAAAATGGCGGACATGCAATTAATGGGAAAAGATATATGTAATCAAATTTAAGGTTATGGTATTGCAGGAATTTTTATAACTATTTAATTCAGTTGATTTCAAAAGGGTGTTAAAGGGGTTTGAAAACACCGGAAATAACTCAAGAACCGAAATTTAGTGGTCAAAATGCAGACATCATAAATCATTTTTTTTATTTATTTATTTTTTAAGATCAAAGAGTTTATTTTTTTTTTAAATTTTTTCTTGAAAATATTGATAGCAAAATCAGTTCACCTGTTGATCCAAAGCCAATTTTCTCACCTTTCATTTTCTTCTTCTACTTCTTTTCTTTAATTGATGGTTGGAGAAAAGATGAAAGTGGCGGTTTGCAATTCAGCAAGAGGGGTGGAGACTGACAAGGTGCCTTTAATAATTTCCCATCAGGTGTAAAGTAAAAGAAAAAAAACACCTTGCCTCTTTTAACCCTTACACCGTCGCTTCAACTTGAGTATTATAATTATTTTAGTGGCAGGTAAAAATTTTCAATGCGTTTTAATTTTTATATTACAAGAATCTGACATACATATTATGAAATTTGAACGAGGTGTAAATTTTTCACCATTTTCTGCGCTCTGTAATTCTATAAGGGGTGAGGTTTTAAGTGACCTGATTGCTTATCTTATTATTTCTCCATAATATTTTTTTTCTCGACTTTTTTCCCTCTCCTCTCCATTCCACTGGAGCAATCTTCTATAATGAAGTCATAAAACAGGCCTAAGTCTACAGCATTGGCGCTATGTGTAAACATATCCTGCTCTACGGCTTGTAATGTAATTGTAATGGAAATAGGCCAACATAAACATAATAAGCATGTAATTTGATGCACTGCTTTTGTTATTTCAGGCTTTTGATTTAGTTAACACGCTTATTTTCAGGTTAAAAGTCCATTTAACACTTTACTTTGACCCTTTTTATTTAAAAAAATAAACACCGAACTGGATTTCTGTCACTTTAATTAAGGTTAGTTAATAAACGACAGGAAATAGGGGCTGGTGATTCATATTAAATGAGTGTTAATGTGAAGTTGGGTAATGGGGGCAGCCATGTTGGGTTTTTTTTTGTCCATAGGAGCCAATGTTAACTTGCAATTTGAATTTTTTATTGCTTTTTTTAAATAAATAAAGTATAGAATTTGAAATTCATGAAATGCAAAAAATTTCTGTTTTTGCATTTTTTTGTGGATTTATAAACAGTTTTATAAAATTGATATTCGAAACTGGAAAAGTTGAATTTTAAGTTGGTTTCTATGGGAGAGAAATCCAACATGGCCGGAATAAAAAGAATGCGTCTTGGATTGTTAATGTTGAAAAAAAATGCGAATGTATACGAAAAGGGCAAAAAAGTTGTTGAACTTTAAGTTGTAAATCAATTGTGATTGGAGTTATAATAGAATTGTGACAAGACTGGGTAATAGGCATGAAGTTTGTGTTCCATTTCGGTTTTTTTATTTCTTTCTTTCGTTAATTTATCATCAGCTTTTTAGATTCGCATTCAATAGAAAGTTGATGTTGTCGACAGTTTTTCTTTTGTATTTGTGATCATTTTGTAGGCCTACAATTTGTTTCTTCTCCCTATTTAAGGAGTGGCTTGTTTCATCACTGGCAGCTATTCGAGCGTGATATTTGATTTATATTTCATCGCCTCTATCATTTTTCACACGAAGAAAGAAAAGCTTAAATTTAAGATGCGTTGTCGTGGTAACCACAGGCCAACGATGAATCTTAAAGAAGTTTTCATCGTCTTACAAAGGGGTGGGACAGGTTGAATATTTATGCACAGTAGTAAATATTCACAATTGATCACTTATTTCGAGGCAGAAAATTTTAATTTCCAGACTTATTGTGATGCAATCACAGTGAGTGGGAAGTGATAAAATAGAGAGTTTGCGAAGAACGAAACTTATGTCTTATAACATATAAATTCCATGTTAAATATAAGTTAGATTTATAATTAGCGTGGAATTTATAAGTTACAAGACATAAGTTTTGTTTTCCGCAAACTCTGTTGTTTTTGTTTGTTATAAAACTTATAACTTATCTACGTGCGCACAAGCCGCATTAACACAGACATAGCAAGATAACCATTCACACACAACAAAGCTTTATCATACCGTCTATCGATACAAAAAACATTGACAAACTATTACTTTTCTCATTACCGATTTTTTTATTCTCATAAAAATGAATGAAAAAATACTTTAATCCGCCGGCCATTATCAAATAAATCAGACTATCGCCTGCCTTTCACCTAGCATTCTCCTCGTTCATGTTTCATTATCTGCTGCCTATTAATCTCTTTAGCGCCCGAACTTTGACCTCCATGTACAAATCACGAGAGCCTTGAAAAAATTATGACCGTTTCCTGAGCATAAGTTTTCACATTCCCCTTCAACTTTTTATGTTTTTTATTTTTATTTTTTTTCCTCCAACACCTGTATTCATAACTGATGTGCCAGGATGTTTATTTTTTTCTCGCCTGGATTGATGTTTGAGTAGAATGTTTTTATATTTTTATTAAGTGCTGCAATTAATTGAGGATCTTCTTCATTTACATTTTTTTAATGAATAATCCAATTGAACTTGGATCACTGACGTCGGTTGACGTAAATGATACGATAATTGATTGCGTGTTTTGATTAATAAATTGTCAATTTGATCCGCTTTAAAAGGAAAAAAATGGAGTTTAAGTAAATGATGTGATTGACGTTTTACGGTTAAGGTCGTTGAACATGGCAATAACAGTGATCTAGTAATCAGTTACTTTTACTTAGTGACTGAAATGGTAGCAGAATGAGCCGAATTGAGTTTTCTATTCGTAGAATTTCATACAAACATCCGCGAAGTTATTTATTCTTGAATTGAAAACTCATTTGAAATTTAAATGGGATTTGCATTTGGAATTTAAATTGAAAATCAATGAACTGTTTCCATGTAAACAAATTAATTAAACGGAAACAACTGATTTCACACAAGATTACAAGAAAATCAATGAATCTTCAATTTGCATGGTTCGATTACAAGGAGACCACGTGAATAAGACAGATTTGGTCGAGTTTTGAGTTAAAATAAAAATTTCAAAGGAAAATAGGAAAAAAAATTGTTGATTGAAATTGTGGTTTCATGGTAAGAGTCAGACAGATTCATCGATCTGTTCAACTCCTATGAAAAAGCAATTTCAAGTAGAAATATCTTTTTTCCCATTCGTAATGCAATCATATTCCTTAACTTACTAAAAAAAACTCGAACAAATCTGTCTTATTCATCCTCTTTTCAGATTGCAATAGAGAAAATCGACAAAAGTTTCTCTTAATTCAATTTTTTCCACTCATTCAACTATGGCGTTATGTATTCCAGTTTAGTAGCTTCTAAGCTCTTGACTGACGGAATGATTCACACTTGCTACTTTCACACTTGGCCAGGCCCCTTAGTAGGTGTGAGTGCCAGCTGTCATGCAACATTCTTGATGATGACGAGTGGATCCCTTGAGCTTTTTCGTGTGTTGTCAGCTGTACGGGCGAGACAATGGTATTAATTGAACATCAGTCAAACTCACTCTTTTCCAGCTCTTCTCCGATTTACGAGCAAAACGAGAAACATCGTCTACCTCTTTACACCTGTTTAAACTCTCGAGTGCGCTTTGGGGTTATTTGGCTTCCGCCGATTGTAATAAAAGGCTTACGCGACTTCAAAGGCTGAGAAAGCTTCCAACAGGTTGGTGGATTGCCACCTGCTGAGTTTCCCACTTGGAGAGGATTGACATAGGCCTCCCTTGGATTTGCACGCAATTTTCTTCAAATATTTGTCAAGTTTTCTTTTTCTTCCGAATTATCCCAAGTCCCCTCGCATTCAAGAGCGGAACATTCTTTTGAAGCTGCTCGCAGCCGCCTTGGTAGCAGCTCATTGCCCTTCCCCTTCTTCGTTTCATCGACACCCCCCGCACCTCTTCCCCATCCCATTTCGAGGGGTAATTTAAGTTTTTATTTTTATTTTAGGGAGCGATGCGTGTGTGGTCATTTTTATGGGAATGTGGTGTGATTACACATTAATAATTTTCTCGTTCCATTTTCACCGCGGATTCTTGTTTGTTATTGGTCTACTGTTGTGTGGGGAAGGTTACGGACCAGTGGGTCACATTCCCACAGAAAGGTAATCAAGGGCTGATGATCAGGTTACTGTGTGTTCTCCTCCAACCATGAGTGGTTTGTTTATTTAACCACCAATTGAAAATTAACCCAAAGGATCGAGCCGCCGTGCAATTGGTCGTGCTTTTTCAATGGGCATTTCCAATGGATTTTTACTTCGACCTTGACTCAATAATGTGGGTGATTTTCATAAATGGCTTTACGGCTGCTATTTTCCGGTACTTTTTTTTTTCGAAAAAATTTTCATGAAATGTTGGGTAATTTTTTTTTTATTTTTTTTTTTTTTTTATAAAGACTAAAGGGTATTAAATTAAAAATTTCAAGGTGATGTTTTAAATAATTTATATGGGATTTAATTTTTTTTTCGTGACACTTAACCCTAATGCCTTGAAGGGAAATAAAAAAATAATTTGAAGAAAATTGAAATTTGGGCCAAATTTCGGCGAATTTGACTTCTGGGAATTGTGCTGCAATTCACCAATTCAGAATTTAGCAACTCGATGAAGACAAAATAGGAAAAGGAAATTTTTTTCTCCATAAACATAAATAATTTTTGTATTATGTAAGAAGGGAAGAAGAAAAAGATGCCCTCTTCTCATTTAACTCGAATGAATTATAGTCGTTATCAGTGTAAAGGAGGAAGGGTACAAAGAGAGGGATTATGAATAATTCATTACAAAGGTATGGGTTGTTAGATATAGTGGGCCATAAACACCTGTTGAACGATTTGGACTTTGGCAAAGAGTGTTGCTCGAGAATTTGAAATAAGTTCCAGAAAAAGAAGTTGCACACATAAAAATATTTAGTCCACATCCATATAAGGAGATGTTAAATGGACAGATTGTAATGAATCAAGTTAGAACATGTCAGCCGACCATTTATTATCGGCAAAATAAGTGTGGCCATTTGTATTCCTCTATTATAATGAGGCCTCACCTAATCATCTTGTTAAAAGGGCAGCAAAGTGGCAGCGCTGAGTTGTTTAATTCACAAAATGGCGTGGGGGAATTAATTTTCAACACCTGAAATTAATAATTTTTTTTTTTTTTTTTTCTTGTAGCATGCCTGCCGGAATCTACCGGAAGATCAACGGTAAGTTATATTTAATGTGTAAAAGACTAAAAGGTCTCGAAAACTCGTCCTCCTTGGAGTAATCTTTTGTAGCGCTTTGTGTGTCTGTGTGGAGGCCGCCGTGTCTCTAATTTAAGTTTGAGGAAAGGAAAGAGTACGAGATGCTGACGGAGAGGAATCAATTGCCATGCGGCCAAGGGCACGAGGCCCGCCGTGGTGGCGGCGAGACGGGCGGCCATGTGTGCATGGTGTGCATGATAAATGAAGCACCGTAACAGCCGCACCCCGGACACTGTAATTTGTGCGCACAAAACTAGTTAGATGAGATGTAATTTAAGTATAACGCAGTAAGGACGTTTCTCGAATGTGGAGTTAATTATCTGTTTATTAGTTTGCTTTTTATTGCTTTTTATTTATTTATATTTTTTTTTAATAAGGTGGTTGTACTGTTTATTTGGGCAAGGACTCGACCTTGTGTTGTTTGTAATGCAGACACCTTGTCTTATTATACAAGAAGAGAAGTTGTCTTGAAATTTCACACATTTGTTTGGATATCATTTTGCCACACACAAGGCACATGTTAAAAAGAAAAATGATATCGGAGTTTGAGTTTAATGTAAACATTTATGCTAACTTCCGACTTGATTTCTATTTATTTTGTTTAAATTTTAAGCAAAAAATAAGATGTGTGTGTTTAATATTTTAATATATATTTATATTGGGAAATTAATTAGCAATAATTCTCTTCGAATAAACAAATGAGCAACCAGAACTGCGTAACCAAATAGAAAAAAAAGCATAAAATGTAATTTATTACAAAATAAGAATAACAAGTATTAATTTCTTATTTTAAAAAAATGCAAAATGAACTTTCAAAGCGTGCTTTTTGTTTGCATATTAAATGGAAAATAACCACAAAAGTCAAAGAAAAGGTGGGAATTTTTTAATGGGAATTTGCTTGACACGAAATTAGGTAGGATGATGTAGTTTTATGACGTCGAATAAATTAGTATTTCGAAGGTTAATTTTGCAATTTTCGGTGCAATAAAATGTGAAATATAAAAAATATATTGCGCTTCATTAGAATTGAAGCTGGTAATGGGCTATTTAAAAGTTTATACGAAAACCGTTTAAACTGAGCAAATTGTCATAAACAAGTCTTGTCTTGACTTTACATTCCATCATTGCCGACTACGTAAGACCTCAACCTTGGCCAAAGGTTAAAGGTGAATGCGCATTCCATGCGCCACCACCCTTGAGACTCATATATTTGTTGCATCGTTTTTCCAGATGGAGTCTGATTGACGACAGATAGGCGTAAAAGGAGTAAAAGGCCATCAATTTCATTTTATAATTGTCTCCTTACTTTAAAATAAACAGAAAACAGTAAAAATCAAGAGCAAATCAAATTGATTAGGAAAAGTAATGAGTTTCTTTAAAATGGGTCTTTTTTACTGAAATTTTGAATTGGAAAATGAGAAATGACAAGGATATAAATTTCATTTGTGTTTGTCTGGGATTGGAGGATTTATTCTCACCAGACTAAAGCCATTTGTTCGAATAGGTTTGTGCAATTCACAAATCCCAGTCGAGACGCCACTGGTTTTGAAGATGCGCATGCGAGCGGAAGAAGTTGAGGATATTAAAGAAACTTTTTTTTGTAAAGTGAATTTTTGGTTTTAAGGTTTTCTTTTTACGTTGTTGGGATGGAAAAAAATGTAGGTTGTCAGTGATGCTCTTATGTCGCCGTGGGGTGGCACTGCGTGATCGGCATGCACAGCTTGAGAGGCATGGAGTTGGGTTTTGTTAAGGCAGTGGCGTTGGGCGGAGTGCAGTGCAATCATGTTGGCGCCGTACGATTTGTTACAGCGGCCTCCGTTTTCATTGCTATCATTACAAACGTGTGCTCGGCGCACGTCGCCATGCTTTGCATGCCTAATCAAGGCGAGTTTAACGTCATTTCGTGAATTCTTGATGCCGACTTGACGTTTTCTGTGATAAATTGCGAGTTTAATGTTTTTAAAAATGCATCATTAGGGAACATGAGTGGAGAGAAATTTAATTTTGTAGCTTTTTCTGCATTAAAAATACAAATAGCTAATTTTGAGTTTAAGTTAAGGTGGGAAATGTTAAATTTGAGTGAATTATTGATGTCAGAAATGATTGAAATGTCCGTTTGAAATATAAATTTGGGGTCAGAGTTAGTTTTAATACATCATTTGTATTTAGACTGAGCTTTCAGGTGTTGATGAATTGTGGGGGAAAGGTGGCGACAATCTAATTTGTATTTTTCGTTTTCAGATGGTGTCTGATGACGCCATTCAGAAAAGCTAGTTTCTTTGTAAATTTTTATATATTTTTTTTTAAAAAAAAGAAGAAAGTTTACGTTTTTCACAGTCACGAGCTCGTTTTGTTTTTATATTTCACGATTTTAAACTTGGCATTTTTATTTTTATTTTTTTTTAAATTTTTTTAATTTTTTTTTTTTTTTTTTTTTTTTTTTAGGTTCACACTTGATCATTTGGTTGAAAAAGTGAAAAAATTGGGTTTAATCATCGATCTCACTAACACGAACCGCTATTACAATCCAAAAGTAAGTAAAAATTTATAGAAAAGAGGTTGACCCGTTACCACAAATTAAAATTACACATGCCTTAAAATAAAAATAAAACGCGATATTTGTATTCTTCGGATCACGCGAAAAGCGTCTGACAAGGCGTTTTAAAGTGCGTCTGAGTTGCTGTGTTGAATTGGTTATAAACGTAGTGTTACTAATGGCATATAACCACGTTTGACTGAGTCACATGATGAGGTCGTGGCTAAATCCGAGGTTTATTTTTATTATTTTTTTTAAAAAAATTTTTGGCTATTAATAATGAAGCCGCCATGTCAAATGGGGAAAAAGCAGTAATCATATAAACTCAGAATGACCAGCAAGATTTGACAGAGATTTTACGACCAGTACTTGATAAGATTAATTGATCTTTGTGGAATTATTGAAGCGTTGAAAATTGTATGAATGCTTTGTCTAGTTTTATTAATTTACTTTCCCCCAGTATTAATTTTTTCCTCATTACCTCGATACTTTTTTCGAAAAAAAATTCACTTTAAAAAATTTAACACAACATTCCAAGTTGACATGAGAAATTTTTTTTCTTAATTTTTAACTTTTATTATTTTTTTAATATTAAAAATTAAAAATTGGATAACAAATTTGATCTTGCATTCCAACGGGAAAATTATTGTTTTGTCAACATAAAACAAAATGAAATAATTAAAAATGACATAATAAAAAATTTATTAGTCTTTTGTGAGGTTGCTTACTGTCTTGTGTATGTGAGAGCTGCCCACATTGATGTTTCTTGACCTTGTGACTAATAAGTTGCTTGTCATTAGTGCGAGCAACGAATACATCTGTCTACTGAAATATTAATTAATTTAAAGACAAAAAAAAGTAATAACAACAAGTGTTGAATGTTGGGGAAAAGTGATGTACAAGTACTGCGGTTTTATCAGTGCAGAAGGAAAGTTTTATGGCGCAACATTGTCAGAATTTCCGTAACTGATTCGTCAGCCATTTTCTAAGATTGACTGCGCGTCATCATCATCATCCTATGATTTGTGTTCTTGGAGCCAATTTCTGTTGCCAGGCTGCCGGCCGCCGGATGGGGCCAGTAGCTCTTTAACCCTTCACGTCCAAATGCAAGGTTACCCTTTTAAACTTTCCTGGTTTTGTATTCAACAACTTAGTATACAGAATTACTTTGTTTAATTTGCACGAATTTTACACAAACAATACTTTAAAAATGTTATTTTAATAAATTTCTCAATTAAATGCTCAACAATAATATGTTTAACATCGATATGCAGCTATTCAGTTTGGTTTTCCCCTTGACTGATTTAATTATTTGTCAATATAATAAAAATTTGTTTATTTTCTCAAAACAGGACCTGGAAAAATGGGATATCCAGTACCGTAAACTCTACGTCGAAGGTAAAAAGGTTCCGAACTCGTCCATTGTCAACCAGTAAGTGGAAACATCTTATTATCTTTTATCTATTTAATGGACTATAAAATATTATCGCAAACAACAGCTTTAAAGCAATGGTATTTTTTATTGTCGATAGTAAAAATGGTGCGATAAGTAATTACTTACATTTTTCATACACATGTTCGCTAACAATTAGTATTAAAATTTAACATGCATTTGTTGCAACGTCTTAACCACCTCGTTATTTACGCGAAATTAACACATAAGTTGGGGGAAAATCATGTTAATATGTAAGGTTGGTTATGGGTGTGGTGGCATACACGTAGATATTGCTAAATAGTGGGATAAATGTTATCTTAGTTCACCTCAACCAGCACAAGGGTCAAAATGAATGGTGGGGGATGGAGACAAGCCATTGGGGGATTCGTGAGAACCGTTGTTTTGAAACGTTATGATGTATGGCACCATAGATTATGCAGAGCAATGAATGCATGTCAGGGTTCTTAAAAAATGTCTTCATACATTTGTTTTTTAATACAACAAATGTAGGTTTTGGATGACAGATTGTATTAGATTCGGCCGAGGAATTGGGGTGTTTGAACGAATTAGAAATATCTTTTCTGGCTGTGAAACTTGCCATAATACATTACGTTTAGATGGCCCTTGACCTGGGGGTTATTTGCGCTATGAAAAGAAAATGATGGAAGGAGCGGGAGGTAAGGGAGAGAAGGGTGTTCGAGGGACTCCACCCACCCCCGCGTGTGAGTTTCGGTTAGGTTGAACATAAAGTTTTCCTTTGATTATAAATTAAAGGGAAGTTATGAAAGTAGGTAACATTTGATGTTAAAATAAATTTTTTTTTCTTCAAGGATTTGAGATATAATTACATGTCTTTAATCGCACCCGATGCCAATAAAATCTGCAATTGGTCGTCCTAGAATTTTTTTTCTTCTTAGAAAAACGTTTAAATGGACCTTGAATTGGAGTTCATTTGATGAAAAAATTCTAATTATTAGTAGGAAAATTTAAAGAAATTTTTGATGAATAACAGGAGGAAATACCTGAGTTCAAAAAATACAAATAAGAAAAAAAATTCTTGCCACTAGGGATAATGGAGTGACCTCCCTCGGTTTTATGAAGACGAACTAATGGTCAGAGGCTCTCACAGTTTAGGTGAGGGGCCTGGTCTCTTGTTTATTTGCGCAGTAATGATAGTTTATTGGTGGAGTGTATTGCTGCAGTCAGCTTCACTCTAGATGTCACCGCACTTGCCATACTAATAAGGTTTTTACGTTGTTAAACATGGAATCTTGTATTTTACTTTATTCATTCTCGTACGGCCGTAAAACTAAAAGGAATTTGTAGTTGCGGTTAAAAGTAATAGAAGAAAAAATAAGTAAGGAAACGGTTCGGGATGAATATAGGTTTACAGGTGCATATTATTTGTCAAGTGAGGAAAAAGGGGAAGAGGGGACGTTTCTTTTCCCGTCTTTAACATTCCTTCTCGTTCCACACGATCGTAAAACCTGCCGACAGCGACCACAGTGGCGAATAAATGACAACTTGACCCTTATCCTGTCTGGTTCTGTCTCCTTTGCTACCGTTCGAAATGCGATTGTTGAAGAGATTTGGGAGAGAGAAAGTTGTTGAAAAAATTATATGGGAAACTTTTAGAAGAGTTTTCTTCGTTGTTGACGTCTAGCCACTTATTGATTTTCTGTCGTCTGAGTCTATGAGGGGCCAGGAGTGGGCGTGGTTATTAATAGGTCTTTTCCTTTTGTCTTTGTTTGTTTGTAGTAAATATTTCAATGTGGTACAATCTGCTTTCAAGTGGAAGGTAATTTAGTGATTGGTTTTTGGTGTTTTCTTTGCGTTTTACCGGAAGGGGAAATGTGTTGAGGCGTTCTGTGAATTGAGAAAAGGGAATTACGTCTTGTTTTTAAGAGGTGTCGTGAAATAATAAGCTTTGTTTTTATGATATGAAAAATCGTTTGGATTTAACTAGGACTCGTCAATTGTTAATCGAAGTATTAATGTGGATAAAATGTCATTTCGAGAGTTTACCGTAGTGTTTTCTCGCTTTATCGAGATAACACAGATTATTGGAATGCTTTGTAGGATTAGATAATACATCCTGAATGCCGCCCAAATCAAATGTTGCGATTTGTTACGTTTGTTGAACTCGATTCGGGATTATTCAACTGATTAAAAACGGCATTGAGTAATTGTAAAATTATTCGATACAATTCAAAGCCTAACTTTTGAAAACAAACCAATTTATTTCAGTTTTAATTTTTTTTAAATTCTTCTGCAGTTGCGATGTTCTTCTGATCATTACACTACGTAACAAAAGCACGGGTTTCCTGCAACTACGAAACATAATTATTTAAAAATTGCTAATTTAGGAGTTAGACAATACATCAGTTTAACGCATTTCTACTACAGTAATTACAGCATTTGTTACTTCACAATTGCAAAAACAGATTTTTCTCGCAGACAATCCAAATGGGTGGGCCCGTTTGCAATTCAAGTTAACGTCTATTGCATCATAAAAATGATAAGTGCAGCGCATAATTTAAAAATCTGAAGATTGTTTCCTTGCTTTTAGGATTAGGTTTTGACATTTTCAAGTAATAATAGCGAAAATTAAGCAGAAATTCATACAGTTCCTTTATGATAAGTTGATAACAAGGTTTTTTCTAAACTTTGAGCCAATATGGGTGGAGACCTTAGTTGCCCTTGGCAACAACTGGCGCCGACTGCCGACGTTGAGAGTCAAAGGTCTTACAGCCAATGGACTCCACCCCGGTCTTTGAAATCAATTAACCTGTTTTTTGTTTTCTAAATGGAGTGAGATGTCTTAAGTAGGGGTATATTCAAATGCGAGTGACACTTGTCCTCAGAAAATGATGGCAAATGTCGTCAGTAAGTCTGAGCTTTTTTTTCTTTTTCTATTTCGCCATGTGTGTAAATTACAAAACCAAGTTTCACTGCATATTTGAATAATTATTTCGCCTTCTGATTTTTTCTTTATAAATAATTGGCTGCAATTTGCATATCTTATAACTGTGAGAAATAAAAGGAATTGATGAAATTTTTAATTTTTTAATGTCGTATTTATGTGTATCTCGGTTTTTTTAAATAATCATCCCTGATGGCAATTATGACCACACATGAGAAGGAATTTGTATTAAATTGACACGTGCAACCCTCCCCGAGTTGGAGGGCAAAAATGGAGGATGTGCCGAGTTGTGTGGAAAGAATATTGATCACCAAATATTTTTTAAATATAAGTAAATTAAAGACAGTAATTTATGCATCTAGTAATTTACTAAATTTCATTGTTAATGATCATCCTGTCTGACTTGTTTTTTTCACTATAATTCTATATAAGGCGACGATTTTGACCTTCTACCTCCATTTGACTGATCTTCCTCCCACCTCTTGTGTCATCCGGACTCGTTATCTCGGATGGAAATCTCAAACTCGGTTCTTATTAAGTGAACTGTTTTGCCAAAATGGAGCCAACCCCTGCCATCATTTGAAGGGGCACTTCATAAAGTCTTCATCTTGGAATGTCTTTTTTAGAGGGGGGAAAGAAGAAGAAGAGGAATATTTCTCAGTTAATGATTATACTTTGACTCATCATCGTGATCAGTTTCACATAAAATTCCTATCCATCCATCCATCGGCCCGTCTATCCGAGCAGGGGGTTCGCAAACCAAGAGGGAGTCCTAATCTTGCTAACGTCATCACGAAAGGAAGTTGCTAAGATGATTACATCGCCGGGGGCTGCGCCGTTTTTTGAAATATAAAAGGGTGTTATGTGAATGGAAGGAAAATAGTTGTAATTTCTCCTAAAGGATTTTTCTTATCTGACTAAGATGTCAGATTGTTGTAAATGGCGGGTCATCACAGGATAAATGCGTCTATTCTTAGCTACCGGTACAACTTAAAGAGAGCAATAAATTTCGATGGTTAATAGGCACTTTTAACTGGTCTTTACTCATAAATAATAGCGCATTGCCCCGTACGGGGCGATTGAATTATTGTATGTATGTCGAGGTGTGTTTGCGCGCATTCCTTTTGTCGCAATTGTGCAATCGTCTTCTGTAAACTTTACTCGCTAGACTAGTCTTCCAGGAAATGCATGTTTTATCATCTTGTTGGTGATTTTTCTGTTTGCTTTGCGTCGAACCCAGGGTCAACATTTGTTTGCGGCGGTTTTTTTCTTTTCTGTAGCCTCATCTTTGAGATACGTTGCTATGGTTTCCACTTATTCATGTATTTCTCTTTTTAATTGCAGATTTTTCGGTATCGTCGACGAATTCTTAAGCAATGCAGAAAATAGAGGTAATATTTTTTCGATTTTATTGAATGCAAATAGTTATTGGTTTATTGATATTATATATCATTTTTATTAATAATTTATAATACTTTGTCTTAGGTAAACTCATAGGAGTTCATTGCACTCATGGACTGAATAGAACAGGATATCTTGTGTGCAGGTAAGCGATAGTTTTAATTTTTGTTTTTATATTTTATCACTGATGGACAGATAATTTAGTTCCCACGCTGGTTTTTACAATGCATTGTTAGATGAAAAGTATAGATTAAAATCAATCAATCAATTAATTGCATAAATGAACCTTTGTTTAGGTACATGGTAGATAAACTTCAAAACACTCCCGATGCAGCTGTTAGCGGTAAACTAATTCAATGATTATGATGATTTATAACGTCCTACCAATTAACCGCTTGGATTGTTTTAGTTTTTAATGAAGCTAGAGGACATTGTATTGAAAGAATGGAGTATGTAAATGGACTTAAACTGGAACCGGGGGAAGCTGAGCAGATTAGAGTGCTACCGTAAGGAAAATTTTATTTAATTTTAATTAAATTTGATTTGCTTGTAATTTTTTTTAAATGAAAAAGGCCTCGTCATCGCGACTTGCTAAATACTCCACCAACGTTCGATCGGAGTAGAATGCAACAGCATGGCCAGCAACAAGACTTCCGACCATATAGAAACGATCATTTTGGTCATAATTTCTATCAAGTTCCCCAACATCGACCGATGGCCAATAGACGTTATTATTACGGTCCGAACGGTCCGAACGATGCTCAAAATCCTTATTATAGACCAAATTATAACCCAAACCCTTATTTTTACTCGCAATACAATGCCGCTGATTACAATCAAGATTGGCGTAATCATTGTATGGATCGACCAGGGCAGAATTTTCGTTCTGGTAATTACCAATCAAGTGGTAGCCATCAAAATTTCCGTTCTGACAATCGCCAAGCGAGTAGTAACCATCAAAATTTCTGTTCCGATCATCGCCAATCAAGGAGTAGCCAATACTATTGGAGGGCTACGGAGTGATTCATTTAATGAGGATTCATCATCAGACAATAATGATTTAATATTGAAGATTTTTCTAATTTATAATGATTTCATATTTAATTGGATAAAATATAATTACTGTTTCAATGGTTTTTCGGGTGTTGTTTTGTAATCATTTGACTTATTATGTTTAATTGAAAATAATTGGCTTACATTGAAATAAATATTTTATTTTTCATAATTATTTGTCCGTTACTGTAGTTATAGAAATTTGTGGTTGCTGATTGATGATGGATATAAATTGCCACCACTGGTCGTCAGATATTTTATTGGTATTATTTATGAGAAGCTGCGGGAACTAGCAAAGAAGCAAATGAAAGGGGACTTTAAAGGCCAGAAGGTATCTCTCACTCATACCTGTCATCCCAATGCGTTTTGCAGGGGTCAGCCGAAATTTTGGAAATAAATTAACTTCGGTTTGCGATAATTAGTTGCAAGTGACAAGTTATACTTTTTCGATAAAATAATTATTTATTGAGTTAATTTCGTAATGAATTTAAATTGAGATTTAAATTGTAAAGGTTTAAAGGATTTTTTTGTAAGAAAAAATATTTTTTTTTGTAAATAGGGAAAAAATTGTTGTTTATTTTTTTAATATGAGTAAAAACTGGAAAAAAAATTGAATTTTTTTTGTTGTTTTTTTTTTTGGACAAGTTTTGCTTAGGGTCTCCAAAAAAGAATGATTTACGAGCTGTGATTTTGGAGGGGATTCCGCTGGATTACTGTAATCACAATGAGCAACGTCTTTTGTAGAGATATGGGATGGGAGTCGCAGCTTTTCACCGCCCGAGCCCAGTCCTACGATTTATGGGACATGAGGAGTCGCGATAGAAATTTGTTGGGCGGAATTTTCGTCATCGCCAATCATCAGCTATCGCGGAATTTTTTTCTTTATTCATACATATATTTATGTACTCAACGATCCTAATTTATACCTGTAATTATTAGCCGTTTGAAGCTTCAATAATAGGTGTTTTTGTTATGTAGACAGCAGAAGGTGTAAAAACCGTTTTCTGCTAATAATACGATTCTAAAAAATCCCAAAAATGTTGTATTTTTTCAATTCCACTATTTACCGGAACTGAACAAATCCCAATTTATTCCTCTTGCAAATTGGCTACTTATTACTTTGATTCATAGGTTTCAAAATGGGTTTTGAGTGGGTATTTACCATACCCTTTATAATGAACCATATAGTAACCTAAGGGGAAAAAGGAAAACTAAATTACAGACTGCAAAGACGATAAGAAATTTATCTTTTTTATTTTCAACACTTTATTTTTCTTTTTTACACCCTTTTCTCATTATTCTCTTGATCAAACAAGTCTCGATTTTTTTCCCCTTTATTTACAAAGGAAATTTGATTTTTGTGGAGCTAAAGGATTGAATTTTATTAGACAAGCCCCCCATCTGGCTTTTTTTACATTCTAATTTATGGATCTTTGCCCAGTGGCCATGAGTCGCCTTCCGTGACTGGGAGTTAATTTCAAGAAGGGAAGGAACCTTGTTAAGAAATGGATGGAAGTTACCTATGTGGAGAGATATTGAGAGCCAGAATAGAAGAAGAAAAAAATGTAATTGGCCTTTTGCTCGAGAAATAATAGCTGACTTCTAGGCTTGATGTTTACCTCTGGATAATACAAGGGCTAAATAATTCCTAATCACAGAGCAGCTTTGCCGCACTGGTCGATCATTTAACACCTTACTACATTAAAAGAGGGACAGAAGATATCGTTTTAAAAAATAGTACTTTAAAGTTTATAGGTAAAAATTAAAAAGAAAAAAAATGTGTTATGCTGATTGACAGCCAGAGGGGATTTTCAGTTTTAAGGAAGAAAAGTAGCAATTTGGAAAAGAAGTCTTTTAAATTACACTGGAATTAGGCGAATTTTTCAAGACACAACACGATGTAATCATCTTTGATTGAGTTTAATGTAAGTTTACATTTTGATATGATTTTTTTTTTAAATCTTTGACAGGAAGAAAAGGATTTCCATGTGAAAAAATGTTTTACTTCTATAAAAGGTCGAGGTAAGATAATTTCCAGGCAAATGATGTGGTTTATATTTTATATCTTTTTTTGTTGAAATGTTGAATCGTTGCTGACATAACTCGCTATTCTTGTGTAACGAGTCTTACTTTTTGGCTATGTAATTACAGATGATACTTTAACCCTAAAATATATTTGGTTACCGAGCATTAACCTTTTTAAGTTTAAACTTCCCAGCAATTTTTTTTAAAATATTTTTTTTTCTTTTACATGACCTCTTGATGTTTATTTAAGTCTGCTTTAGACTAGACAGACTCTAGTTTAGTAAACCAGTTTACATTTATGCGACATTTTATTGGCAACTGAAAATTTCAAACAAGTTTATAAAAAATGTAAACAAGCCGTTCTTTCACGCACAGTTTCAACAAATTACGCGTATAAATAACGGTATTTTTTACTAGTTTCACGTCAATTCTCAGTTTGGGTTTTATTACAGGTGAAAAGGATCGGACTTCAATTGGTTAGAGCAGGTGTGGTTCTAAAAACAAATTGACTACACCACAAACAACTTTATGAAGGCGTCATACTTTACTATATCTGATTCCATCACCCACGCTTTTAGTTGTTTCCTTGGCTACCGTAGTATAGGTGCGAAAAAATCGCCACTGATATCACCTGACAAACAATCACACTGCTAGTCATTAACCACGACCCTTGTTAAGGTAAGAAATGTTAAATTGATATTTTTACCATTTCATTAGTCGTTAACAACACAAAAGTAGTTAATTTAAAGTCATTCGGCAGTTGCTGTCTGTCGTTTTGGAGATTTATACTCTTGAAATTAATTTTTTTGTTTCGAGTTAAGGGGCCGTTTGATGGTACTCGAGAAAAAAGGTTGAGTTTCTTATTGGCTAAGTGGTTGAGTTTTCTTGGTAAGCTGTTTTAAGAGTGTGCTGTGTGTCTTGGTGCGGCTAGCTCTATGTTTCTTATCTAAACGGCTCACCTGTCGTCATTTGGGCCGACAGGTAGGCATCGTAAATCAGACCAGGCACGGAAGGAAGAGTGATCTGTGGCCTGTTTAGAGTGAGCTCGTTGTTCAGCTTCTTCATTCACCTTGTTCTCATTTAAGTGGTTCGGAATTCCTATTTGAGATTAAACGATAAGTTTAATTAAACTTGACTATCAAATGATTATGATTTTTCCTTATTAAAATTAAAACACACTATTTACCTTTTTTTTGATAATTAAAAAATATAATATATAATCTATTTCTGTAATCTATTTGCTTTCTTGAATTTCGTAGAATTGTTTATCTTTTTTTCATTTAAAAAAAAAAAAATTAATCTGAACTTATTGAAGTGCAATTTTTTTTGAAAATTACAACAGATTTCCAGGTAAGGAATCAAATTGTGTTGATCAGATTCAGATCACAGTAAACAAGGTGTCACATTAACCGGAGCTCTAGTTTTTTAACTGGAAAAGACAATTGATTAGGACATGCTTCTTTGTATATACTCTGCCTTGTTTTACGTCACAGAAGGCTTGAATTTCTCTATTGAGGAACAATTCTCCTCTTTCCTCATAAGGCATTCCTGCGCATCTAATATTTAGATTTAGTAACATTTAGCTTCTTTTTTTAATGGAAATATCTCATTTCTGGGCTTGAATTATATGGGATTAGGGTTTATTTACATCGTTCCGAAATAGAAATAACGAATGTATTTGATCGCAATGCGTTTATTTAATGTCAAAAATGAAATTGAGTCGTAATATTTTTATTCGCTTTTCTTTTTCGAATAAAAAAGTTTTATACGTGTAACTATTCTAACACCACTTATTTATGGCATTTTTTTCCCTTCATTTTTTATCGCATATATTTTTTTGTTGGTTGGGGGGATGGGGACAGAAAATAAAAATATTTATTAAGTAGGCAAGTGGTGTTGTTGAGCATTCGAAACATGAGCGCAGGACCATAGGGTGTCAGTTTGCTTTCTCGTGCAGTTTACGAGTCGCGCCTCACTGGCGAAGTATAGTCCTGTAATGCTATAAGATAACATCAGAAAAGGAATGGAAAACAGCTTCTATGATAATAAAATTATGCCACTACTTTTGCTAGGAAATAAGCGTATTGTAAAACCACGAGTAAAATTGAAATCAATTACGTTTGTTAAAAAAATGTTTGTTTATGTACGTTATTATAATTGTAAATAGATAAGGTGATAAAATTGATAAGAAATGTAAACCAAAATTTCGTTTCGAGTTGCAAATTTGGTAAAGATTGGAAAATTTCTGCGAATTTTCTACACAGAAGTTAATTGGAAGTAGTGAAGCACTTAACAAAAGCCAAGAAGCTATGTAGGACTAGAAGTGGCTTTATAGGAGGGGATGGATGATAGGGGAATGCGGACACGAGGTGAGGCTTAAATGATGTGCACAAGTAAATGGAGTGATTTTGATATGAATTTTTTTGCGTTTAAAATAAAGAAGGGGATAATTATATTGCCAACAATTATGATGTGGGTAAACGAAATGAGGTGCAGCAAGAAAACGTCTAGAATGAAGTGTTTGTCTAGTCCGCAAGGGGACAGAATGGGTCAGAAGTCATTTGAGTCAATGGATTTGAGCAGTGGACACCCTGGGCGGCGCCTCACACTCAAGTGGGTGATTGAGTGGATTGGAGTGAATAAACGTCGAAAAAAAGTTGGAAAAAAGTGATAACACGACGTTTTTTTCAAGTTTCTTTTTCTCGCAGCCGAAACATCATTTTTTTTCTTAATTTAAAAATTTTAGTTAAAAGATGTTTTAATGCGAGTTATTTTTTCCTGTACGTGTAATTACCTGTTGGGCCCACGGTGTGAGATCGGGCAATTCACACCCCCGCACCCGGAACGCGACTGCCAGTCGCGTGCGTGTCCGCCTCTTGCATGCTAATGAATCGGGAGTGCAATGGCGCCGACTTTCCATACCACTTGACAAATTTGCCCTTTGAGATCTTGGGAAGTCCGTTCCGTGAAACTCAACTACGACTTGTATTCCACTCCATATACAGTCTGTGTTCGCATTTTTTTTCTCTCTGTTGAAACGGACAAGACATTATTACGTGATGATATGTAAAATGGCATAAAAGCTATAATTCTGCATACGGATATGAAGTTTACACATGCTTGGCAAAAGCTAAACATTTCATTGTTATTTTTGAAACGACTTTTCCCAGCACGAGATGGAATTAATGATGAGTTAGTTTTCTCTCTTCTCACCTGTTTTGACCCTTTTTAACCTTTACTTTGCCTTGTCTCTACCAGTAGGGGTTCTAATTTCAAAACAATTTTCTTCTATGAGAAAAGCAAAATGCCAAACAAAACAGCGGGGCATTTTATTCGTAGGATGAAACCTTAATTAATTTGTGAATAAATTTTACGGTTGGTCATTTCACATCATAAACGCTGCTAATTAGCGATTTCCAAGGTTCTAAAATTGTAGCAAATTGCGCGGCAGGAAGCTGTTGTTTTTTAGGGAGATTTATTTATTTACTTAAATTAGAAAGGGGTTGAGTCTTTAGTGAAATTGTGTAGGCTTTCAATTAGGGAATAATGTCGATCTTTAATTGAAACCGTCCATCACTCAAAAATTATGACAGGGCCCAGAGGGAAATTTGAATTTGTAGCAAGCAATGGCCTTATTACTTGGATATATAAGGGTGTGGTTTTTATTTCAGACTTTTTTTTGGGAACCCGCGTAAATAAAGAAGTCGTGTCGAAATTAATTGGACGAAACAACTACGGTTTGTATGTATGTGTTTTCATTTTTTTGGGAAGAGCAATTTGAGAAATTGTAAATGATTATATTACATCCTTTTTGATATGTTCGAATTACTTCAAACTTGCTTTGGTCTTTAATTTTTTGAGTTTATTTTTACTTATTTTATTGGTATTAATATCTGTGTTAATTTTTTTAAAATTTAAGTTAAAATTTTTTATTTTTTGAAAGAAAAAAAGAGGTTTAATTAACATGAAATAATGACAATTCAATTAAAATAGTATAAATTTATTGATTTATTTTTTATTTTTGAAAGATACTTACGGAAGAATTTTTAATTTAATAATTAGACAGGTGGTTTAAAAAAGGAATTAATATATATTTTTTATTTTATAAATTACCACATAAATTTTGAGTTTTGTCGGCATAGTTCAATGAAATGTGCCGCCGCTCGAATTACTTTTTCCAGGTGAGGTGATTTTAAAATGTGAATGAGGAGCAAACAATGTCGCCATTTTGTGTGAAGTGATGGACCTTGAGGAGTTGAAGACTTTTGGATGTGCACCTCACGTGACTCAAGTACAGATTTTTCCACTTAGTAAGGTCAAAGAGTCCCCCTTTCTCAATTCCGAGAAGAATAAATTGTGTCTTGCCTCTAATTTGATACTAAATAAAAGAAAATATGAAAGCGCAAAAAATTTTTAACAGTAATTTGGATGTATCGACAAAAAGTCCGGTCTTCTTCAAATATCTTAAGTAGTTGACAATAAAACGTTCGCAACGTGAAGTTAAAATTACAAATTTTAATTGTAACTCTGGAAAATCCCTCGTCTGGTATTTTAACAATGCTTGTCAAGTCATTTCCGGTTGGAAGTTGATTTTTTGAAAGTCTAAACAAAAGAAAGAATTGTGTTCCGTTTTGACTGCATTTTTTGCCTGAAGTTTTACCGGAATTTTTCTGCAGTCAACATTTTCGCAAAGACAGATTAAATAATTAAATTATTGGCCGGATCGGAAAGTTCAATTAAACGGGAAATAACAAGTTGATAGTGATTTAAGAGATTTATTACCTTCGGAAGATGATTCGGGAGGGGAGCGGCGAATAGCGTGACGAAACCGAGGCCTTAGCTCAGCTCCTCTCTTTACTAGTAACAAGCGAATAAAATTGAATTTTTCAGCTACTAGTTGGCCATAAACATGTTTTTCTGACACATTTTTTCCTTTTTTATTCTCTAACCAAATATCAAACCTCGATTCGAATGCTCTTAAAAGTTGAAAGAAAATGGTAATTGCTTCGTCATAAACTTAGGAATCCATTAGCGTCAAATTTGTTGCCTTTTTAAGATATCATTGTGTTCCACTAGAGTCATTTACCAAGTCTTTAAAATTGTTATTGTACGCCATGCAATTGTTAGTGAATGGGTTAGGCACTTGATGGAAGAGTGAGTTTCTCCTTTCCACTCCCTGATTCCATACTCGCCCTGCTCTTTTTTGTTCCTTTTGTGGGACAGGTGTCAGGAGTGGACAACTCTGTTGGCTCCCCGTGTCGTGGACTTGTTTTCTCACCAGGATTTTTGGTCTGTTTTACAGGTCCAGTCTAGGGAGGTCGCGAGGAATGCGAGGAGACTTCAAGTGGTGATTTGTGACCTTTTAATTAACTGGCGGTGAATTCATAAATTCTCCTTCTTGCCGCCGCTGATAACTAGGATTTGCCCACGGACTCGATCTTAGGTGTGGTCTTACCCTGCAGGAACTTTGTGGCTTTTTAGTGGGTTTGAAAATATTTTCGATATCAGTGACGAAACTATCATTTCCGTTAACGGAATTACTCTATCTGTACAAAAAAAAAATAATTGCACTGGGATTCCGGGTACGACAATACTATTTTTATTTTTTCCTATTTATGTACACAGATAATAAAAATTTAATTAGGGACTTTTTTCTAGAAAAACCCGTGCGTTTAAATTTACCTCAAATTTGACCTAGAAAAATACTTTTTAGAGGCCCTTAACCCAGATTTTTCATGTGGTTTACATAAGGGCTTACGTTTCTTTTTAGTATTGTTTTTTCTTACATATAAATATATAAGATTTCAAAAGTCCGGTGTGTTTGCCCCTTAAAGAATCAAATCTAGTTTTAATAGATTAAATTTAGTTCACATGTATTCGTGGAAGAAAACAAAACAACTTAAATTTTAAATACAGAATCGTCTTACGATAGCCGAAACCACTTGTCTGAGTATTTGGCTGCTCTACAACGAAAATAACCAATTATAAACTCATAACGAATCCGTCTCGAGTGTTTTGCACTTTTTCACGCTGTGTTTACGTGTTTGCCGACCTTGTACACATATCAATCGAATAAAAAAGGTTTTTTTAGTTTTTTTTTATCTTCTATCGATTAATTACCCGCGATTTTGTAATAACACTTGTTGTCGTATTTGTTCCGGGATGGATTTTCCACAACTCCATTTTCGTCCTACTGTCATCTCTTGAGATTTTAGGGGGCGCGCAAGAGTTGACGTCATGTCCTGCGATGGCGTGTACAGTTGAAAGTGGGTTTTTCGTTATTTTATTTATTTGACGTATGACTATTGAAAAGTTTGTTCCGGAATTGGATAAGGCACGAGAAGGGAGTCACAGAACGTGGGAGTATTAGAGTTTTCTTTCCTCCGCATCTTTTCAGGGAAGTGGGTGGATTTTATCGATTTCAACTTTCTTTTTAATCGAGTTTTTATTTTTTTACTTTCGTATACTTCTCGATTTAATTGTTAGGTTACGTTTAGCTGATGTAATAATTAAAGTTTATTATTTTTAATGAGTGAATCATTAAAATGTGTAATGTTGACATTTGAAAGTGCGAGGACGACACGAGTCAGCGTCTAAAATCAGACTTAGAAAACGAATAAGCACAGTGCAGGGAAGCGCGCCGCCGTCCTTGGGGCGGCGAAGAAGAGGACTCCTGCGTGTGCGTGGGAGGATGGCGAGCGGCAACCGCCCACCACGCGCACCAGAGTCTTACTTGCTCGTTGTCAAGGAAACAGAACCCAATCTTGCGATTTGGGACTTGGATCGGGCAAATGTAATGAGACTTCATTTCTGGACGGAACAAGAATAACACGAGACTAGAATGGTACATTACCGTCTGCGGTAAGAAACAATTAATTTATCAAATTTAAATTAATATTTTCAAATTCTAACATGACTTAAAACGTCAGTAATCAATACTTTTATGTCTCTATAACATTGTTTTCTTCCCCAACACTATTCATTGCAAACAATTTATGAATCTCATAAAATACTTTCGGAGTGATTAAATCATAAAAATAACCACAAACATTTAACTTGCAAATTCTTATCGTTACTACACGAATCCAATTTCATTCATGTGCTTCATTCATTAGCTGTATACTTGTGACGTTTCTGTTTGAAAAGTGACGTTTCGGTACCCTGGTTTTCTTGTCTCCACTCACAAACACTGACGACTTTGAGTCTCTTAAGTGTAGGGGCGGTGGGAGAGCGAGGAAAGTAGTAGTCCGCCTGTCCGACGCATAAAAATGATTTGAAGGGGTTGAGGTTGACACTTCTACCACAAAGTAGTGTTTGTTTATTGTTTTTATTCTGAAAGATTTCTATTATGTTGGGTTTTTAAGTTATTGCGCCAATTTTTTCCGGCTTGGTATAACATAAACTTGAATAAATTGTGGCTGGTCTGGTTTTTTGTATGTGAATTTTAATTCCGAGTTTTGTTGACTTTAAATAAACATGATTTTTGTTACTATGTTGTTTATTCGAGAAGAAGATATAGTATATATAAATAAATATAAAAGAGTATATATCTAGGTGAAAACAATAACATAACTGCACATTTTTGTTGAAATTGTTAAAATATTTTTGATTTGGGCCACGTGTTTTAGATAATATCAAGAAATAAATAAAATCAGTAGTAGTTGGAAATTTAAATTATCTTACAATTAGTGGAAATAAAAATAACCACGATTAGGGTCTAGTGTTTTTAATTATCAAATACTTATCGTTAAATGCAGGTGTTGATAACAAATTACGTAATTATTAATTTACCGGTGCTAGACTCTTTTAAAGAATCGCTCTAATGTTCAGTTTAAAGCGGATGACGATAATAAAAGATAGGTTGGAATTCTAAGCTCGCATTTAGATTAATATTTTAAAATTTAATTTCTAAATTAAATATTTACAAAGCGTCAACCTCCTATCAATTGCAAGTTATCAGGCCAATGCGATAAGAGACGGCATTTAAAGGTGTTGCCAAGCAGGAAATACAACCTACAAATTTTTGCTCAATTTTTTTTATTTATAACCATAACTTAAATAAATAAAGAATATTTTAAATCGTGACAGAAATATTAAAGGGTTATAAAAATTTAATTTCAACACGTTAAATATAATAAAATGATGTTTTATATACTTTTCTTTTAAAAAAATTATTTAAAAAAATAAAAAATGTGGTTAGGCTTTCCCGTATCACGTGTGTAATATGAAAAGTGTGAAATAATTTCACATGTTTATCCTCATACCACGAACCGTTTAGTCTACTTAAAGTGTGACTAAGTGACTGAAAAGCGAAAGGAAAAGAAAAAAAAAGAGCGCGTTTTAAAATGATTCAACCTTAGGAGACGCCATGTTGTTAAATTAGGCTGCAATTAAAGCAGATCATTAAAATTTTTTTGAAACTAATTTTTTTCCGAACATGATATGAAGTCATGGAACATGACAAATTCCTACTTTGAATCAGTTAATTTTCCCACAAATATAAATGCACGCAGAAGGCATTTTAAAAATCACAATTGAAGAGCGCTCAATTTCACAAGATCTCCATTTAGGGTTTAAAATGGCTGTTTACACATTTTTTATTCAAATTTGGTGAGTTTTTGAATTTTTTATATTCTAACTTGGGTTTTCTCCAAATGTCATCATCTTTTTTAGTCATTTAAAGGGTTAATGTCAAGGGGGGGAAAAAAAGGTGATCAAGTTTTTGTTGCCAATTTCTTTTTTCTGACCTATTTGTACCTGAGCTTCGAAATAAGCCTGAGGTAACTTTTTAAAAAAGCACCTTTAAACTTTAGATACAATAGCAATATCACGTGACAAATTGAAAATGATACTTATCTAACTGCGCGACGCATTTATTATTTAGCTGCGAGACTTTCTCTCGTCTTTAATATGCACTAAAAAGGTGCAAATTGTGGACATTTAGCCACAAATGGATGCCAATGTGATTTACTAACTGAGCATAGGAATGCGGGAAAACGCTTGGCAAACTCTCGCGTCTGATTTGCTTACGTCTCGGGTCATGTGACTGGGGTCCTCTTGTGCCTCGCGCTCGATGCCCCGAGCGGGCCACTCGTTGAAGAAGCAGACGCCAGTGCAGTTGGGTGTCAAAACTCGGTGCTTTTAAAAACTCGGCCGAATCAAAACAAATTTTTTTCCTCACATCCGAGATCTGTTATTAGTGCATTTGCATCGTGATAGTGTTTGAATGTGCATTTGTGGACGTGCAAAATCGGACGTGCAAACTTTAAATCCGACATGAAGACGGGTTGTTGGTGGCTGAGGCGCATTGCCTTCACGTGCAATAGTCGCGTGAGGCCAGCCAGTTAGCAACACATGTGTATATACAGGTAAGATATTTATAAAACCACCTGTGAATGCGGGAGCAAAATTTCTTTTTTTATTTCATTTTTTCTGACGTTTTTATCAGTGCTGATTATTGAAGGTGTATTTAATTTATTTACGTGTAGAACATGCTGCACTTGAGGTTTTTCTTTTCTTTTCTTTTCTTTTTTTACTTCAAGGGAATAGGGGAGGAGGAAAAGATAATAAACAATAGAGGACCTAGTTTGCGTTAAAAGTTGTTAAATTATTAACAACCGAGATAAATTTTAAAACACATTAATAATGGGGATTCCCGCCTAAAGTTTGAGTTGCATTCATAATTTTTTATTTTATTTATTTTATGGTGTGATTTTGATCTCACTGACTTTTGTTTAGTTGAGTTTTATTTACTTTTGTCACCACTAGGTGATAAAACAAGTGCTGAATTGTGTTTGTATGTGACGGTATATATTTAAGAATCCTATATTGTGAAACGCATTTAAAATTCATGGCATCATTTCTTTCTCTATTCACTTAAGTTTGAGGAAAATCCAGGTTTTTTTAAGGATATAATACTTAATTTTTTTTTATATTTCATTTTATAACTTTATTCAAATTCTATAAATACTCTTATTTAATTCTTCAACCATCAATTTAAAGCAATGTAAATTGACAAGCTTCGTATTACTTTTTGCACTTTGTACCTAACAGCAATGTAAATTTTTTTCCCTCATCTCTTTTACGTTGGACTTTTATTCATTACTTAAACTTTTTAAATTTTTTTTTCAATTAAAGTACATCTTCGGATAAAATTAATTTTGATTAATGTAAATCAATTTTTTAATCTTACGTAATCAAAAAGTTGCCTAGAAATACATTAGAGAGTGTGAGAAAATGTGAAGAGCTGTTTGTTTCTCTTAATGCACGTATGCACTAGTTGTCAATCAAAAGTGCGCATGAAGCTGTCGAAATTCTCGTCACGTACTTGAAACGTGCATTTACTTTTGAAAAGTGTAACGCGTCTGCTTCCTTTTGGCTCAATTTTCAATTACGACTCCCAAATACTTGTAACTTTCGCTCACCTGGTGTCGCGTTTGTACACGAATAAACGCATTTCGGCAAATGTGTAAAACAGTAAAAGTGAAATGGGTCCTTTGGAATTTTTCCCCTGCAGCACACAAGTTTGTTCAAACATTTACCTGGTAGGGTGAATTTTTCAACCTCAAAAGTTGCAGCGTCATTGGGCCAATATTTCAATGGAAAACCATACTTGACCCCTTATTTTAATAATTTTTTCTCTAAATTGCCTTTATCTCATTCTAAAATTGGGTGGAAAACCTTAAAATGAGCAAAACTTACTTTAAGCCAGTAATAGAGTTGTTGAAGAAGAGACCCCATGCTGATATGCACCTTTGTGGCTATTTACCTGAAATGGCGGCAAGTCTTAGGTCGAGGAGGGTGTGAGGGGGACAAATGGAGGTGGGCAGTGGACGAGTCATTCATTACTCTGTCTATTCTTCTTATTCCCTTGTGTCCAGAATCGTCCACCTGAGATGAGAGGTGAAAGGTGAACGTGAAGGATTTTTTTCCCTTATTCTTTGAATGTTATATCCTTTGATTGATCGATTAACCCTTGACCGATAGAGTTAAAAGGGTTAAATTCTTCGTAGAAAAGTAATTTAAAGCTTGAGAAAAAAATCCAGTTGAAAAAGAACTCGTTTCTGTTCTTTAACTTCTTGAAATTTGTTTTTGTGAGTGAAAAATTTGAGGGAATGTGTGTTTGTAAAGCCGAAAAATAATGATTATTGGCGAGGTTACGTAAAGTGCTCGCCAGTGCAGCGGAAACTCCCTATTGAGACCCTTGAGTAATGTCCCAAGTCTGGTGATTTATTTCCTCACCAATTATACTGCTCGTGATTTCAAACGAATAGTCAGTTCGGTTAGTTTGCGTTCCTCACTAACTAACAATGGACTCATCCTTGGTGTAGGAAACCCCCAACTCTACTCAGCAACGCAACCTTCTTCGCCCTAAATTCCCATTCAGAAGTCTTTGAAATGGCCAAAGATACCGACCTCTGGAATGTTGTCCTAATTGGTGGATTAAAAGTCGGATTATTCACAGGTAGGGGCCCAGTTAAAAAAAGAAACTAGAAAGGGGTAATGGCCTTTTCGTACCTGCCCCCCTACAAGTATTTACCTTAGGCGAGGGTTAATTGGTCATTTTTGGCATCCCTCAAGACTCACCTGGTCAAATTCTTGAAAAGAAGTCTTCGATGACTGAATTGTTGGCGTGCTTTTGTTTCTTCTTGCAAAGGGTCCCGGTTTCCAGGTAGAGGGTGAAGATTGAGGATTTAATAAGTCCAAATTGTTATAATTGAATTTTACTTTTAAATATTATTTGTTAGCAATTTTTGATTGATGTAATAAAAATGTCTAGACGACCGTGGAAAATGGAGCCGAGAGAAAATAGATGCTCAGGTAGCACCCGATCACCTTAACCCTTTGATTTGAGTTACTACTCCCATAGGGTCGTCCAATGTACCCGGGGTCAGCTAAGGTCGACTTGGAACAATGGCAGCATCAGAGGAAATTGATGTCCGTGGCCTATGTTGGCTCCAGTTACAGTTTTACTTGGCTATTTGTAAGCAAAGGGGTTGGGTTTTAATATATCATATATTTTTATTTTTCTAAACGGTTTGGTTTTATTCAACTTGAGTTTGTTTTATGATTTGTTGTTGTTGAGGAGATTAGTCGTATAAAGTTTTAGGATTAAGTTGTTTGTATTTAAATTTTTGGTCATAAACATTGGTTGACATGCAAAACAAAATGACTGAATAAAACCTGGTGGGAAATTAAATTTAAGATAAATGCTGAAAGAATATTAATTTAACGATTTTGGTTGTCTAAAATTTTTATAATTTTTTTTCTTTTTGGCAAATTTATTTTTCATTTGCCTTGAAGAAGTAGCAGTGGAAATGACAAGTGGCGCCCTGCAGTGATGGCCGAGTTAAATTTGAAATTAATTTCACGATAATTTCCTTTTTTTTTTTTTTTAAAGAAAAAAATCTATTTATATGTACATTTTAAATTGTTTTGAGTTTTTAATGTGTATATCGGACAAATTACATACCCCTTTTAAAATAAATGACATATTTAAATTCAGATGTGGTAAACGTTCAAAATTTTAAAATAATTAAAAGATTGACCTTCAGTCTGAGTCAGCATAAAGAAGCCATTTTAATTTATCATTTTCCATTTTAAGAGTCTGGGCTGAAAAAGGCATTTTCGCATAATTAACACGTAATAGGTTAAAGGCCTCATTTAGTATTTATTTACTGAATTATCTGTTGCCCTTCTACAAATTCATTTTACATAATTTCAATATTAAAATTTTTAATGTATGATAATTTTATTTCACTTCTGTAATTTTAAATTGCCGTGAAGAGATACAAGAAGGCGTTTCCAGTAACAAATTCGCCAATCTGACATGTTGAATCATATTTTGATGTGAAAATGGTGCAAATTGAGAAGCATAAATGTTGAAAAGTTGTTACGCCTGGAGAAAAAAATAAAGAAAGCATAAAATTCCTTTATTTTGATGGTTGATTCAAGTATTAAGTTTACCCTGACCGCAAAAGCTCACCAAAAACTTATTTTGTTGATAAACTCATTGACATAGTTTGAGAGCTTTTGTATTTGTTATTCTTCTTTGCTTATTTTCTTAAATGGTTTTAACTGAACGAGGAATTTTTATAGTTTTATTTTTGCAAATGCTGACCCCAAAATGTTGACCTTAGAGGTCAGTGATTTAACTTTTAAGGGAAAAATAACTCTGGCCTGCTAACCTCTTCCTATTTTCCTGTGTTTTTGTTTTCATACTGTTTATTTCTTTATCATTTGGAATTTTTCACTTTTACTAACATCTCGGGTCATTCACACCTGATATACTAATTGTTTTAAGAGCCAGGTTTGGAAATCGAAATTTTCTTTTTGACCTTAAAGTTTTTGATACTTTTTATCACTTCATATCTTTATTTGTTCAACTTGGAGACAGAATTCTGATTTTAGGAAAAATATAGATAAAACTTAAAATTTTCAATTAATCGTGATAAAGAAAACAATTCTGCCTTAAAGCGATTTTTATTTCATTGGAAAAAAAGGATCAATTCACAGAGAAGGCCATTGATTCATAAACCAAAAGGAAAATGTTTCTTTTGGTAATTTACCAACCATTTCTTAACCTTTTGACTCTGCGCGTGATCCGTTAGAGGTTGCATTGAAACTTGATCAAGCTCATTTAAATCTGGAATGCCAATCTGCTATCCAATTTAGAAAATAATTTGAAAATTGAATATTTGGGGTGTGTTTATTTCACATATAGAATGCTGCAGATAAATATTTGTAATTTTGAATGTTTGATTATAAGTTTACAAATGTAAACAAAATATTTTCAATATTTATAAATTTTTGTTTTAAATTTTCAGGTTTTTTCAATTTGCTGTTGTAGCATATTTGCTCTGCCTACCTATGGTAAGTAAATAATAATAATCTATTTTTAAAAATATTAATTTATAATTTTTTTTATTAGGTGTCATCTCGGCCCGATCCGGAATCCATATTTCCCGACGAGATGCCTCAACCCCAAATGCCTGTATTGAGAAGGTACAGCCTTCATAACAGGTGCAGTGGGCAGCATCTACAAATTCCGGGCAAAAATGTGTTTGCGGGTTCTGGACCGTTTGGTAATTACAAACTTTCATTTATTTTTCAATCAACTCATAATTTTTTTGTCTTAAATATTTAGCTGAATTGCTGTTCCGAGATGTTGGATTCAACAGCACCATTAAAATCCAGGGATATAAATCTAAAGCCTATCTATGCTTCACCAAACGGGGCAAGCTCAAAGCTAGGGTGAGATTTAAAATTTAAAAAATATTATCAATATTGGTCGTAAAAATTAAAACACCAAAAAAAAAAAAAAAAATTTTTTTTATCATAAGTTTTTAAGTGCATTGTGATATTTTAACATTTTGATGATAAACTTGGATAGTTTTAAACCGTGTTTGCCCCTTCTGCTCAACGTTTGTCATCGCAGCGCGGCACTTGAATTTTATGTCGGAAAGTTGTGTACATTTAATCCAGGACAACTTGCACACTTAAGCTGCTTACAGTCTTGTCAGCTGTCTTTGACTTGCTGTTTTTTTTTTTTTCATTTCATTTACCCTCGTCTGTTTCGCTCTTATCTGCCCTATCAGTACACAGTCGACCAACCTCTTGAGAAACCACAAGAGGCCGAGAAGTTTATTACCTGTACGATAAAGTGGCTTCTCCCACGCCTCCTTACGAATCAATTTGTTGGTTGGCAAAGGAAATTTCCAACCTTTCCATTAATTATCCCGTCTAGATTATAGATATCGCTCATTTAATAGTTTCAAATTCTAATTTCCTAAATTTGAGTAAACATTAATCTCTGTTACACATTACTATTTCTAGTTCCACTTTGTTCCCGACAACTGTGTTTTCGAGGAGAAAATAGACGACAACATGTACACAGCTTTGTGGCTGAGAAGGAAAAATAAATTGTGGAAAGTAGGCTTCAATAAAAAAGGACGGCCATTGGCGGGCGATAGCTACAATAAGCGCAGCATTGATCCCACTTGCTTCCAGTTCATGAAGCGATCTGATATGGATACCTCATCCACCGCATCGAATGATGCTCTCGAAAAACTGTATCAAAGATCCAGTCAACAACAAAAACATCGACATCGACACCGACATCGATTGAGGCTTCATCTGAATGGAGAACTCAAGCGTACAAGATGAATTCTAGCTGCCTAAAGGAATTCTAGGGTTAATGCTCAGGGCAAGTGTTGATTGAATGACGTGTTCCTCATATTAGTTCTTCATTTTTCATCTGTTAATCAGTTTATATCACATTGGACATTGATGAACAAACAAGAGGATGTTAGTTCTCGTCGTTTGTCGTTTACTCGAGATAAATTTCTTGCTGATTCGGTGACATTAAAATACGCTTAACCGGAAGTAAATAAAACCTAGTCTTTAGAAGTATGTACAATGTCCACTGATTTTTTTCCCTCGTTATAAGTGCCAAGATGGGAGGTTTTATTAACTTCTGGATTAACACATCTGGGATTTATTACCAAGTTTCGTATGTGCCAGTATAAATGCTGTGTTCAGAAATACATGCAAATATATAAATATATATATAAAATTTTTAAAATGTTTGAGTGTTGTGTGCCATCCATTCGTCCATTTTATCGTAATGTGGTATTTCGTCTTTTGTCTCTTAATGCAGAGCAAAAGCTAGCTTGAAGATTTAATCATTTCTCGTACTAATGAATGTATTTAATATTATTATTATTATTATTATTGTTATTATAATTATTACTATTGAAATATCATATTGTCACCGATTCGAATTATTCGCGAAAGGCGCATTGAGTCCCTGCCATTAGTAATGAGTTGTTTTAAGTGACTGGAAAATAGTATTTTATATGTGAATTAATTACTAAAAAAGAAATGGTAGCTCTGACTCTTGCCTTTGATAGTTATTTAAGAGCCATTTCATGAAATCTGAATGTAAATAGTATAAATTTGTAAATAATGCGTCTAGTTATTGTACAAACTACGATACATATTTATTGCGACTTTTTGTATAAAAGAAATAATAAAATCAATTTGCAATAAATCTTTAGTTTTATAGTATTCTCCTGTGGAATAAAATGGAATTATGAAATGCGTACCGTGAAACGAATGCAAAATTTATGCCAGTAACTATTTAGATTGCTGTAATTTTGCGATTTCTAAGAAATAATACACAATACCGGATCTAACTCGTTTCGCTCAATCTCATGAAGTTCCTTCTTCTGCTTCAGAAAACTTGAAAAACAATCGTAGAAAAGAATAATTATTTTATTGACTCTAAATAAAACGTTGGCGAATGGATTCGTTACACTCTGTTTACTTTAGTTAAAGAATTGCTGAAAATGGAACGAAGAAATCTCGGTCGATGGGAAGCTCACCCTTTATCTCAAAATCGAAGGATTTATGTAGATCAGTTGACTTGGACACATGACAGTTGTCACCAAGGGCAAGATGGTTGGCGTGACGAATTAAGGGCAGATCAAGAAGATAGAGGAACTAATTTGGCCTACATTTTTTCGTGTGCCAAGATATAGCAGACTATGCTCCGCGTGGCTTCAAATTTATGGTCTGACACAAGTAAGTTTAATCACTTTTTTTCCCTATCCGTGTTTAAATTTAAGTTTAAAAAAAATTATCACAATTGAATGTCAAATTTATTATGACATAAAGACATATTTACAGAAAACTATTAACTACTTTTTTTCAATTTCCGGGCTTTCATTAGAAACAAACATATTTGGATTATTTTTCATCATTTCTAATAAAATTTCAGTTGCACTTTTCTCTTTAGATTGGCATACGGAAGAATTTTCATCAGGAAAACTGGTTACATTCCATCGTGTTGGTAAATTTGTATAAGGAGTCCACGTTCCTTGTATGCTCGGAACATTCGTATGCATCGTTCCAAGTATTCGTACAATCGGATACCCGGAACTGTTTTTTAAATATTCGATCCATTTTAAAACTTCTTCTCGTTTAAAGTTGTTGCAATTAATTGAGTGGCTACGTCCATTCACTATAAAAATCCCCTCGGTATTAGTTTGGTAAAATATTAGGATAGGATTCACAATTAGTGATATTTACAATATTCGGCTTCAAGTACCGGTGGTCTATGACGCCGTGGTTTTGCATAAACAACTACACCAGGATTGTTTCTTGCAAATTCAACCAAATCTTGCTCGATAAAATCCCTGAAAGATTCGGTAAATATTTTATTGCACAATTTTTAATTTAATTCTCTCACCTGACTCCTCCACTGTTAGCAAAACTTTTGCAAAATTTAACTGTTATTCTTTGCAATTGGCAAACGTGCCGGCCAACACCGTTGTGAAGTGCACTTCTAACATAGTCAAACGGTATTATTTTGTTAGTCGCCATGTTTCCTTTTGGCTTGAACTAATCGATTCGTGTGGTAGCTTATTATCGATATCGATACACTGAGCCGTATCGAGCTACCTTCATCGTTTAAAAATTATAACATTCTGCAAACCATCTATTCATTTTAATATTTACTAAATTAAAAAAATCTAGGTTGGTTCCAGATTCTAATAAAAGGTGTATCTACTCTATAAGTTTATTTAAGATCTTCTTCCGTATGCCAAAATATCAAAATATAATAATTATAAATTTAAAAAAAAGAAATAATAGAAAGTAGCTTTTTCATTAAAGAAATTAAAATTTTATAATATATTCTTACGTTTATAATAAAATAAAACTTTAATTTTTAAAAGTGGATATTAGCGTGGAACTCACCCCGCTTCGAGGCTATCAAAGTGGAGAAGCGAATAAGAGAGTTTGTTGTTATCATCCACCGTCCGAACTTCTGTACACTGATCAAATTGGCAGAGAACAGGAGTTGCATTTTGCTATTATTTGTTTATTTGAGCATATGCAATGACTTCGCAGTAAAATTTACACAATTTATAGCATATTTAGCCTTAATAATTATGGATTTGTCCATTGCTGAAGCTTATAAAATATTGCAATTGCCGCATGGTAAATTTCACAGAATTGTTATTTATACAAAATTAATGGAATTAGAGCAAACAATGTGGCGTCATTTTTGTAACATATTTCCTGCTTATATTTGCTTTTTTACCATTTCTGATGAAGAAATTAACTATTGTTTGTTGTCCTAAGCCTAAAAAAACATGGTTTCGATCTTAAATTTCAGATGCCAGCAACGACGATATCATATCAAATTTTAAAAAATTGGCACTAGAATGTCATCCAGAAAAACATAGTCAAACAGAAGAGTCATTTAGGGTATATATATATTATTATTGACAAATATTTAATTTTGAGTAATATTCCGTAATTTATTTTCATAGAATTTTCACTTGCTGTGCGATGCCTTCCAAAAATTAACCAAAAAAGAAGAAAAAGAACGGAAAAAACCGTTAACAAATGTAACTTATATAATATAAGTTTATCTCTTAATTTATAAAAGTAATTTTTTTCAGAAACGAATGTTTCAGTTATTCGGAGAAGTATTTTTCGGAGAATCAGGTAATAAAAATATTAATATCTGAAAATCCATCTGGACATTTAAAAAAATTGCTGAATTTTATCTAAAAGCTGCTAATCAAAATGGGTATCCATATTTCAACCCTGACTCAGGGGATGATGACGATGGGGATGATAGTTGCGATGAGGATCATATCGGAGCTGCTGCTAAAACAACGAATCAAATAAATGGCATCCAAAATTTTGAGATAGGTAATACAAACAAAATTTTTTAAAATTTAATAGTTATAAGAATAACTATTAAGACATTTTTAAATTGAAAGTTAACGAAGACCTAGACAAAGACAAGAAAAAAGCCGCAAAACGAAAGGCGAAGAAGAAAGTAATTTTTGTTAGAAATAATTACAATTTACTTAATTACAAACTGCTTGTTTTATTCTTCATTTTAGAAGCGTAAAGAGAAGAAAAAACAGGACAAAGAATTGTCACAGTTACCTGATGTAAAAAAATTTGATTTTTTTTTAAAAAAAAAGAAAGTAAAAGATAAAATGTTTATTAATTGCCCTTTAAATTTAAATAGGACAATGACAGTGTTAAGTTTAGATCTGATTCTGATGATGATTCAAAATCTGAAGAAGTAATTTTTTTTAACAATAAGTTACAAAGAATATTTTTTAATACAAATTGTTTGTTTCAGGAACTGGATCCAAGCAGTGCATTTGCAATGTCCATTTCGCGAAATAAATCTGCTAGTTTGAATCGGAATAATAAAAACGACAAATTTAACAAGGAATCTAAAGAAACTAACGAAAATGTAGAAAAAAATTGTGTAAAATCCGAGTTTGTTTTTAATTCCTTGCTTAATTTAGGTGCCTGATGAAAATAACCCTATTATCTTGCGTAGTCGAAATTTAGCAAGTATGTAATGTTATTATTTTATCGTTTTTAAATTTATTTTAAAAGTTATTAAAATTATTTCGCATTAATTTTAGTAAGAGGCAATGACTTCGCCAGTGTTCATAAATTCAAAGATGCTGTAGAGTTATTTTCCGAAGCCATAAAATTGAATCCAAAAGATTTTCGTTTTTATGGAAATCGTTCGTTCTGTTATGACAAACTGGAACAATTTGACAAGTACGAATTAATCTGTTAAAAGAACTTTTTAACAATTGTTTATCTATTTAGGGCTTTGAAAGATGCTGAAAAAGCAATTCAACTAAATGCAAATTGGCCGAAAAATTATTTTAGAAAAGGACGTGCATTAGCTGGAATGAAGGTAGGAAAATCGTCACAAAATTAATATAATTTTGTAACAATTTCACTATTTTGATGGATTTCAGAAATTTGGAGATGCTGAAGAAGCATTTGAATTGGTATTAAAATTAGATCCAAACTGTGATGATGCTGAGCAGGAACTTTTGGAAGTTCGAACTAAACAAGTGGCTGTACGTTACAAAATATAAAAAAAATTAGATAAAAGAAAATTATAAATATCGAAGTATGCACTTCTGTACTTTTATTTTACAGGAGCTAGGCTTCAGCCGCCAACAAGCTGTAAAAGCTATTAAGCAACATAAGTGTGTTCAAGCGGCTGTAGATTCCTTACTAAGTTTGTTTATGTCTTATGACTTTTATCTCGGTGAATTATTAATTAACTTGTTTCCCTAGTGAATTCTGATGTAGTTCCTAATTCTCTAAGCGAAGTTTATTTATCAGATGACGATTCTCACCACGTATCTAACTCAACTAAGAAATTAATCAACAGAGACATAAAAATGGAGTGAGTTTAATTTTTAATTGTGGTCAGTTTCGCTTCACTCATATTTTTCCTTCGTTTAATGACAGTCCTACTAATCCAGAAGGATTAGCATCTTTGTGGATAGGAAATATTTCTAAAGATGTGAAAGAAAAAACGCTCAAGCAATTATTTTCAAAGTACGGTGATATTGTGTTCTTTTTTCTCCTTTTTTCACTTTGATTAAAGATTTGTGGATTTAGGTGTGGAACAGTAATAAGTCTGCGTCTTCTACCCGAAAAATTCTGTGCTTTCGTCAATTTTGCCGATAAAGCTTCGGCAGGACGTGCAATGAAAGAATTACAGGTAAATTGGCAGATTTAAGATAAATATAGTAATTTTACAAATCTCAAATTTGTAATTTCTGTGAGTGAATTGGTGTGATAAACTTACAACATTTAAATAGAATATGAGCGCTTAGGACCTTAAAGAACTTTAAATGCCCTACTGACTATTTAATATAGTTTACTATCGAGTTTCTCTCTCGACAGGGGCTATTGAACTTAGAAATATAATATGTTGTTATTAAAAGTATGGAATTTTACCATAATAAGAAAAATTGATAGGGAAAAAATCTAAATACATTTGAATTATAGAAACTTATCAGTAAACTTCAAAAAAAAATATTTAGTAAATGACGAAATTATATCTGAATTTATTTTAAATTATTCCTGGTCGAAATTTTATTTATTTTTCTTTTCTCCATTTTTAAATAATATACCAAATTTGTGTAAATTTTTAATTTACAGAAATTTATTAGATTGGTTACGGTTAACTTTTCCAAGTTACGGGAGGACAAGATCTACTTAAACAGCAGTAAAATTCATGAATTGGTAAACAACAAAAAATTAAAAATTTCATAAAAATTTTTACCCCCCCCCCCCCCCCCAAAAAAAAAAGCTTTTGGAGAATTTACAAAATTTTGATTTGCTGAATTACTATGAGCAATTTATTATAAAATAATTTGAGTACCAGTGGTTATTTTTGTTTTCATCTTATTGAAAAAATTTGTTTCATTTCAGGGTGAGTCGTGTTGTGGTCAACGCTTATTAATTCGTTTTCCTGACAAAATGGGCGCTAATTGCGCAGCAACAGCATCATCACCTAGTTATAAAAAGACCTCATCAAAACCTAGTAATACTGTGTGAGGATAGTTTTTTTCTTTTCTTTTTTTTCGTTTACGATATTGATATTTTAGACTTTTAAGTTAAAGAAAATTAGCGATCTTTTCACATTCGTAGCGTTTCCTCTGTCAATAATAAACAAGTAAGAGCGAGTGGCCCTGTCAAAGATGGAGAATGTTACTTTTGGCGTACAACCGGTTGTATTTATGGAGATAATTGCAGATATAAACACGTTAAAGAACACAAGGGAATCGATTGGAGATTTTGGCATAAGACTTAATATTTGAAGTGCATTAATAACATTTCAGGGGCCTTTAAATTGATCGGAAAAAATAGTATAATTATTAAACTGACCTATTAATGATTTTTTTTTTAAATTTTGTTATTTTGTTAAATTATTTTTAAAATTAAAAAATTGGTTCTGTTATTTGTGTAATTTTGGTTTGTAGTTTTTTTAAAAAAGAAAAACTAAAATTGTAATTGCTTGCTTTAACAGGATTGTGATATTATTTAATTTTGTATATGCTTTTTTTAAAAAAATGTGTTTAGGTTAAACATGTCCGCTTTTGCGAAATTTTGTTACTGAAATAAATTGCTTGACAAGTGTAAGTGTTTATCAATTTTGTTAAAGAGGATAAAAGTCAATCCTCTTCCTTTACTACTTCACTGCATTGCCGCAAGATGGATATAGCGAATATATTATCGAATGTTTAGTCGATTTTTCTGCAGTTTTTATCGATTAACTTCCTGTTACTAGAAAGAAGACGACGGACAAAGATGGCTGTGAGTCGCGAGCACGTGTATTTGATTTTCGAATTTAAGTACAGTAATGTATTTTTTCCTTTTTTAGAAACGTCGAAAGGCTGCTAGTAATGTGAAGCGAGCAAATAAACATTTAAATAAATTGAAGAAACAAGGAAAACTTAAAAACAAACGAAAATTTCCAGCCAAAAAAGAAAAACATTCTAAGACTACAGTCATAAAGCCAACAGAAAATGACGTTAATCACGAGGAAGAAGAGGAGGATGATTTTGATCCGACCGATATGTTGGAAGCGGAAGATTTGGAGGAATTAGTTACGAATCATGAAAATAAACTGAAAAGGAAAAATCAGTTTTCGGAAACTGATTATGAATCCGCGCCAAGGAAGTGGTTTGGGACCAATGAAAATGATAAAATAGTGAAAGCGGTATTGCCAATTAAAGGAAAGAAAGGAATAGTACCGCAGTTCATAGAAATAAACGAAGATAACCAAAATGGTATATTTGTTATTGAAATAATAAAAACTTACAAAATAAGTTAAATTTTTATTTTCTTTAGAGGAAGTGAGTGAGGACTTTATTAATGATGGAGAAATGAAAGAAGAGAATAGTGAGCCCAAGTTAAAAGCTGTTTCAACTGTACAATTGTATGCTATTAGGAGTGGTAAATTATCGGCAAGGAAGTTAAAAATTGCATCACTGGCGACGAAGTTAGTAGAAAATCCTGAAGAAAATGTAAGTGTCTTAATAAAATACTTGTTGTTTAATAATAATGGTAATTGTCTTTAGATTAAATGTTTGAAAGAACTTCGTCTCATGATGGATGAAAAGGATCGCGACATATTTGTAACTGTACGAAAATTAGTTACAGTTTCGTTACTAGAAGTTTTCAAAGATATTTTGCCAGATTATCGCATTCGAGCTAAATCCGACAAAGAACAAAAAGTTCGGTTGAAAAAAGAAACGAAAATATTAATGGAATTTGAGGATAATATTCTCAGAAATTATAGAGGTTATTTACAGCGTCTAGAAAAAATGTTGGAGGGGCTGAAAAATAAAAGGAAAAAGAAAGGAGAAAATGAATTTTCATCAGAAGTTGGGTTTGTAAGTTATTTATTATTTCTTACTTGTATATTTTTTGTTTTTAACTTTTTTGTTTACAAATCTTTTTCAGAATATGGGAGAACTTTCTGTGAAATGCTTGTGCGAGCTACTTGTCGTTCATCCGTCTTTTAACTATAGAAACAATATTATTCATCTTTTGACACCTTTGTTAAGCTATCCAATACCAAAGGTACTTTAAAAATTCATTTGATTGGCTTGATTACTTTAATTTTTTAACTTTATATTTCCGGACTACAGATATCTGATCAAGTTTGTGCCACATTCCATAAGGTATTCAAAGACGATAAAATCGGTGCAGTATCATTGGAATGTGTTAAAGCAATACACAGATTTCTTAAAGAGAGGTGTTTTAGTGTGGAGAATAAGGTGTTGGATACATTTCTCTCGTTAAGAGTTCGCGATATAATAAAAGCAGACGTAGAGGGTAAACGATTTTTAACCAAAAAGGAAAAAGTGCAACAATTGTCAAGGAAAGAAAGAAAAGTAAATGAAAATTTCTCGATGTTGTTCGTTGCTGTATATTCATGGTTTTATAATTGCAGAAAAGTAAACAAATGGATCAATTAGAAAAGGAATTGCGTGAAACAAAAGCAGAGGAGAGTAAAGAAGTGAAATCCAAATTTGTAAGGCTGATTTATCAAATTTTATTTTTACTCATAGTGATAATTTACGTTTTATGCAGCAAACGGAAGTTTTGTCTCAAGTGTTTTTGGTATACTTTAAAATTCTAAAGCGAGAAACGAAATCACGAATGTTGGCATCTGTTCTTGAAGGATTAGCAAAGTAAATAGTAAAATTGTGCCAAGATTAACTTATCAAATATTGTGTCTACTTTCAGATTTGCCCATTTGATTAATGTTGAATTTTTCGATGATTTAATCAGTATACTGCACAAGTTAATAGAATCTGGAGTAAGTAGTTTAATTTTATTTAATTTTTACCTTGTTTATTTTATTTTATTTTCTTAGACTTTGACATACAGAGAGAATTTGCATTGTGTTCAAACAGTATTTACTATTCTGAGTGGACAAGGAAGTGCACTCAATGTGGATCCTCAACGATTTTACACTCACTTGTACAAACATTTATTTCATTTCCATACTGGCTCTTCAAATAGCGATGTACCAACTCTATTGCAGTGTTTAGATTTGATGTTTGTTAAAAGAAGGAAGCAGGTAATCAAAATAAACAAAAATTATGCTATATTATATGGAAGCGTAAGAAAGTTGTAAAATAAAGTACATTTTACGAGCATTACTCCTTCCTATATTAAATTTGGAGATCTCTGAGTGGTATCATAAGTTGTTGGTATTTACTTCGTTCACCTCCAAACAAACTTCTACTTTTATTAATTTATTGGAATTAACTTTAATTTTAATGTTTCAGGTTACATTCTATCGAATCTTGGCTTTCGTTAAACGGCTATGCATTGTTTCAACTCAACTAAGCCATGACGGAAGTATAGCATTGTTGATGTGCATTCGATCACTTATGCAGGTTGGCTGGTTAATAGAAATGAAATTAAGTAAAATTAAATTATAATCTTTTGTTGAAATTAGGCACAGAAAAACATTGACATTTTATTGGATACTGACAATTCGCAAGGAAATGGTGTTTTTTTGCCCGAATTAGATGAGCCTGAACATTGTCATGCAAATGCGACTTCTTTATGGGAATTACATTTATTAAGGGTATGCAAAATATAAATGTGAAATTATTTTTTGTTAATAGAGAGTTTGCAGAGAACAAAAGTTACGTCTTACAACTTATAAATTCCTTGTTAATTATAAATCTAACTTATATTTAACATGGAATTTATAAGTTATAAAGCATAAGTCCTGTTTTCCGCAAACTCTCTATTGTCATTTTTGTAACTTACGTTTTTTTAATTTTTTTTTTCAATAGAAACATTATCACCCATTAGTTAATAAAATTTCTAATCATTTACTTCATGGTGCTCCAATATCTGGAGAAGGACAGTTACCAATTGAATTTGCCAATAAGTATGTTTATCTGATAATAATATTTGACAATCGGATTTGAAAGTAAATTAAATTTGTCTACTTAGATTACCTACAGAGTTATGGAATATATTTGATTCAAGCCAGATGGAATTTAAGCCAGAAATGTTACAAAATAAAACACATCAACGCAGTAAAAAGAGAAAGGTAAGATAAGTTTTAATTCTTTGAATATATATAAATGTGTATAAAAAATTTATACTACTTCTAGATCTTTGAAATCAAATCTCCTTATTTGAAGGAAAAAATGGCAAAAATTGAGAAGACTTTGAATAACAATAATAGTGAATGAATACTTAATAGTCTAATAAATACTTATTGCATTTGTAAATAATAAGAGAATAAAACTATTTTAATTAAAAATTGAAAATAACAAGAGTCGTCAAAATATTGTCGAAAGTTACAACTAGTCAATTATTGGAACTTAGTTTTGCTGTTAGCTTGTCAACAGAATCTGTGTGAATCGATTTATGAAAGAAATGACTTTTTTGTTTAAATAAAAATAAATAAATAGATGTTTATTTACTTTAGTTTTTCTACTAAACTGCCAGTTTTGTTAAGGCATTTTCTGACACAAACAGAAGTGATTAAAATCTTTAAAGTTCTTCTGCATTGAGGAATTTGTTCAGTCTCCTGATTAATTTACTGGGATTTTGAGCTTTTAAATTTTCGGTTTTTTGTACCACTTTAATGCCATTTAAGTGCAACTAAAAAATTTATATATAAAAAAACCGTTGATGATAAATTTATAACATTGAACAAAATCCTCCTTGTCCTTCTCCAGCGGAAGACTGAAGGAAGGCTAAAATTAAATTCTTTAGTAAGTTGTGCACTGAATCGTCAATACGATACGTTAATAATAATTTATTTACTCCTGGGAATATTAACACCAAACATTTTTTATTTAATTATAATAATTTCTTTTTTACAACAATGAATGTAACTGAATTGTGACTAACAATTTCTTTAATTTTCTTAATCTATTGCAAATTAGCTACATTCTATGAAGAAATGTTTTATTCATATTCCAGTGAATTGTTTCATAGTGTGTAAAATTTGTAAAGTATTGTTGTCATTAATTTTGAATAAAGTAGAACAAAATTCCCTGTTAACGGCACCCACTTTTATTGGAAAAAAATTTTTTTTATGCAATTTCTTAGCAAAAAATTTTAAGATGCCAGAAAAAAAAAGTGAAATAACGTATTAACTCTTATCAAACAACTAAAACCAGGTTAATCGTTATAATTCCAGTGAATGTAAACCAAATATTATTTTAAAAAAAATTTAATCCAAGAATTTATATTTTGAAAAAATGAGCAATAAATTTCTGCTGTCTTATTACGTGCAGCCGATCTCGGCGCAATCATCCGCGTAGCGCGCCGCGCACGTTTTTAACCACTTCTCTGCGTCACTGCATGATCCACTCCGCGGCCTAGTGCGGATTTGCGGAAGTTGTTGTTGTCCAGTTGCAAGATGGCTGCTGGCTTGACGATGCTATTCTTTTTGTTTAAATCAAAATATAGACGAAAAACATACACATGCAGCTGTTTATTATTCGTGCTTTCGTTCGTGATACTAGTGTTAGGTGAAACCAAAAACGATTGTAATTCTGTACAGTGCGTGCACGGGACATGTAAAAATGGGACTTGTGTTTGTGAAACAGGCTGGCAAGGACCCAACTGCGAATTTTGTGGGGGCAGATTAAGGTAAAGCAATTTTTTTTATTCTGCTACTTTCAAAAAAAAAATTTGCTTCCAATGCACACCAATCATCATCACAATTCAAACAATGCATTTTACCCACATTTAACTTCCAGGGGTTTTATCCTTGAACTCCTATTCAACAATATCTTAATTTTATTAAACACATTTTTTCAGAATGTTTAAATTTGCTATTAAATATTTTACACTTCGCAACTGTCTAATCATATAAAGAAACCGAGCGAAATTTAGATTGTTGAGTTACTGATAAATTGCACTTGACTGACTGACTCATCATTAAATTTGTTTTGTTTCATAATCTCAACACTTTTATTTATTTTTGATTTTTGATTGTTAAATACTTCCAAAGCCTTGATTTTCTTGATAAAACCACAACAATCGCTCACTAATTTTCTTCCACTGTTGTATAAGAAAACACTCGTATTATATCATCATGACTAAAAACTATTTAGTTACTTCACGTAAACATATTTTTTCATTACAAATTTAGACATTTATTTTTCCCTTATTTACTCAACTTTAAAAAAAAAAAAAATCAAATTAATTGTATGTTTATGTAAAGAGATAAAATCATTTTAATAAGTTGTTTCTTTGTAATTCATTTTTAGAAAAAGTTAAAAATAAAAGGGCACAATTTGTACTTTCTGTATCTAGAGGTATTCTCTGGTGTATTGGTAAGAAGAATTCATGAATTGCACTTGCGCTCCTTGGTTATTACTTTTACTATAATTTTTTTCTTTAATACATAGTTCGCCTTTTTTTCTTCATTTTTATCGTTTTTCCTTTTTCTTTGTTTTTTATTTACTTATGAGTATTTCTATCTCGGCATGCTGAGACAATGCTGAAAAATAAACAGTTTTAGCTTGAATTTCCGTTGCAGTCGTATAGAATTGATTTTATGTTTACAACGTACTCGCTTTCTTATTTTTTCTATTTATTGTTATTATTTTTCGTTTGGAGCAAAAGTGATGCAATATTTAATAGAAGTAGAACAAATGAAAGAAGAAAGTGTCTTCATAGTTAATGAAACGTGAACAGTAGAATGAGATAGAAGGAAAACGGATTTTCAAAAACTTGTAAATGCAATTTACTTAACAGGTTTCGTATCTAAGATCATTTATTTCAGACACAATTCCGAAAGTTTAACATGCTTTTGTTTTCCTTTCCCCATTCGCGAACATGATAAGAACAAAGGTAATAACAATTGGATATTTTTGTATCAAAGGTTGACCAACAAGCAGGGTTTCATCACGGATGGCCCTGGAAACTATAGCTTCGATATTCAATGCACTTGGCTCATAGAAACCAATGAGCCCAACTCAACACTATGGTTGCGGCTCGAACATTTTGCCACTGAGTGCAGCTGGGACCATTTGTACATTTTCGATGGAGATTCCATGTTTTCTCCACTTCTTGCCGCGTACAGGTGAGTTACCATCGACAATTCGAACTTTTCTTTATTTCCTAAACATCGAAAATTGATTTTTTTGTTGTAAATTTAAACAATTAACATTTTGAGGGTGATTTCGTGTGTAATGAGCAATAACTTGCTGTTATCCAGATCACGTAACAAAATAATATCAGTGTTAGAAAGCTTGACAGACGTGTGTTTTTTAGAGTTATTAAGCTTACATAATACAAAGCTTAATAGTTCTCGCAGAACAACTGGTGAAAACATTTTCTATCGATCTAGAACTATTTGAGTGTGTAATTTCAAAATCAGCTTACAAAATTTGTTGTTAAATGTAATTTGTCATTGACATGAGGAATGACAGAACTTGGAAATGAAAATGTAAAAGCAAAACACTAATGACATCAAAAGGCCATGTTGTATATCAAATTATGATAGATTAGAGGCAATTTGATTATATTTGCAGTTAATTCCAACTGAAGGTTACTAGTCAAGGCTAATAAGACTATAAGCAGCTAAGAAGCAGTTTTAAGTTCAAGTATATCAAGGGAGAAAGTTTTTTCTCTCGAGCGAAGTGTTGCCCTTGGAGAATATGCATTATCATAATTGGTTCAAAGGACATTGACCCGAAATAACCTTTTGGTAGATTATTCAATTAAACTGTAACAGGAAGAAGTGACCAACTGAGATAAGAAAGTGGGAAGGAGTGAATGACTAACGTTGAACAATAACAAGAAAAAGTTAGGCGAAAACAGGTTTTTAGGGTGGTGAAATGGATTTTTCATTTGCTTATTTAATCCTTAGAGGTTAAGTTTTAAGTGAGTGAAGTCGAATATTTCCTTGTTTGAAATTTTAATAGACATTTCTTGAACATTTGAAAGTGAAATGAAATAAATGAAAATGGAGCGCATTTAAGGATTAAATATTTATTTGTTAAACTTAATTTTACGAGAATTATTATTATTAAACACAAAGTTCATAAAAGAATGGAAAGTTTAATCATTATAATAAGTGAAAAGTTTTAGCGTTGAACTTATGTCAATAGAAATAAAAAAAACAAGGTCAAAACTGATTACATTAAAAATAAAAACAATCTTTGCAGTGGCCTGATCCTCCAGGCACCGCATCCTGGAGAAGATATTCCTGAGGTGGTGGCCTCCTCCGGATCTGCATTTTTGCATTTTTTTAGCGATGTGGCTTATAATATGACTGGATTTAATATCAGTTATAGGTAAGAAATTAAAATAATTAAAATTACTCAATTATTATTTATAATTAAATTTTTTCCAGTGTAAATTCCTGCTCACAAGACTGCTTGGGTCAAGGAGTTTGTCTTGAAGATGGTAAATGTACCTGCAACGCATGGAGAACGGGTGACGGTTGTGATATTCCCATTTGTCCAGGGGATTGTGGTAAAGGAGTGTGTATCAAGGAACAGGATATGTGTCAATGTCCACCTGGTTATAAAGGTCAGACAACTGGTTGAAGAAATTATGTTACATGGTTACACGTTTAATAAATAAATTCTTTTATATAGGTTTAGATTGTAGCCAAGTAGAGGCTGAAGGTTATTGGATGCCAGCGGTCGCTAGAAATCGACAAATAGGAAGGGCATCCCATCAAGTTGTTGATTACGATGGTTGGATGTGGGTATTTGGCGGAGAAAGTTTCCAGGACGATAGATTTGATGTGTTTAAGTGAGTTCGGAAGAAATTTTTGAGTTTTTATTTTTGTTTTAAATACGTAATTAAAAATGAATTGCAGGTACAAATTCAGTGAATCAGTTTGGGAAGTTGTTAAAATTGAAGGACATCAGAAGCCGACTCAAAGATACGGCCACAGTGTTGCAGAGTATAATGTAAAAAGTAGTTTGTCCTATATAAAAAATTGTAGTTTAAAAAATGGGATTATTGTATTTTTAGGGCAAGGCGTACATGTTTGGTGGTCTATTGAATAACGGAAGTATCGTGGATGAGCTTTGGGTTTTCGATTTTCAAGATAGGATTTGGAATTTCTTGGAAAATCAAAGAGGCCTGTACAAATTTGATCCGACTCCACCACTCGAAGTAGTCGGTCATACTTCAACTGTAGTTGATAACCGTATGATCATAATATTTGGCCACAGTCCTATTTATGGCTATATGAATACAGTTCAAGAATACGTCTTTAGTAAATATTTGTTATTAGTCGGAACGTTTTTTTTCTAATTACTTTTTCGATTAGGCACTCAGGATTGGCTGTTAGTGAACTCGTCAGGTGCTATCATAAAAGGAGGTTACGGGCATACGAGTGTATACGATCCAATCACCAAAATGATTTACGTTCATGGGGGATATCATTCTGTGAGTTTATCCTCGCAAACATTGTCAAGTGTTTTGTACACATACGATCCTTGGAGAAGAGCGTGGTATGTTGAATTCATAACTTGGAGAGAGAAAGCAAGATTAAATGAAATCAGTAGCTGCTTTAAGTTTTACTGATTTGATTTAATGTATCGAATTATTTTTATTTTCCAAGTTAGTAGCTCAGCTACAGGTATTTGCTAAAACTATCCAACAATAATAAACTATTTTTATATTTTGATGGAATCAATTTTCTGCAGGATTTAATCTTGCCTTGAGCAAAGGAGAATACTATTTCCTGATTTTCATATAATGAATAATAGCAAAAGTAAACAAAATATAAGAAATGTAGAATCTAAACAGAAATCTAAACCTTCAAGAAATTAATTAATCATTTAGAAAAAACAAAAGATCTGTCAATTAGCAACAAAGAAACCCATATAATTACTTAGCAAAACATATGTGAATTAAATTAAATACATTCTTATCTTATTGCAGGAATCTATTAACGCCCAGTAAAACTCTTCGCTATTTGCATAGTGCTGCAATTATAAATGGGATGATGATTGTTTTTGGTGGCAATACACATAACGACACTTCGCGTAATTTGGGTGCAAAGTGTTACTCTACGGATGTTTTGGCTTATGATATTGGTTAGTGTAATTCTCCTTAGAAGTTCACAGACCTTATTTAAATAAATGTTACATTAAATTTCAGTTTGTGACATTTGGTATAATTTATCTCCTCCCAAAAATTTGTACGTGGAAATTGCTCGATTTGGACATTCGGCTATTGTCCACAATGGGTTAGTGAAAATTTTCTACTTTTGATATCTCAAGAAAAGTATTAATTTAAATAACAATTTTATTTTTAAGGTCCATGTATATATACGGTGGATTTAATGGTCGTATGTTGGGCGATGTTCTTGTTTACACTCCGGGTACATGTGACAATTACACTTCCAATATTTCTTGTGTGGAAGCACATCCAGGCGTTAAATGTATTTGGAATAGAGTGACATCAGTTTGTGAAGAATTCCATCAAGCTCACAAAGATTCGCATGATCAGTGCCCTTCGATATCAGGTAATCAGTCTGGCATTGAAAGTTTGACTAGAACTAATGGCTATTTTTGCTAGTGAATTACTCGAGTTTGTGCGAATCTCTTACGTCGTGCATGACGTGCCTCCACACTAGCTATAATTGTGTGTGGTGTGGAAATTTTTGTAGCCATCAAAATTGTAAAGAAAGTACTCAGGTTAGTACGCTAACATTATTTCCAACATTATTTCCAAATTGTTAACTTATTATGTTGCTCAAGCAGTTGTTCGGTGTTGTTGGTAATGGACTAACTTTAGTTGCAATTACTCCCAGTGAGGTGACGGTATGTGAACTAATGTCGTTGTTGCTTATTAACATTCATAAAAATTATCTTATATGCTAAAACTTTATTCTAGTTTTTAAATTTTGACTTAATAAAACTTCTTCTTCCGTCTATATTTTGCTACAGCCTATTAGAAAAGCTGAGAAGTGTGATCCTGGTTATGCCAGTCAGTGTAATCGTTTACATAATTGTCACGCTTGTCACGAACTTGACAACTGTTTGTGGGAGTCTGATAAAGAGTGTTACAATGTACTTATTCGTAAAGGTAAAAGCAAAATTAAAATCCTTGACGAATTTCATTATAAATTTTATTTTTTTAATTTTTTTGAAAAGGAAATTTTACTGAAAGAGCATCGGGTGATTCATTGCAACAATGTTCAAAACCGTGCAGTCAAAGAAGAAATTGCCAGAATTGTACAACCGGGCCTTGTATTTGGTGTGGAGTAGAAAAAAGATGCGTTGAGTCAAATGCTTACGTTGCATCATTTCCATATGGACAGTGCATGGAATGGACAACGCAACTCAATAAATGTCCAGGTAATTTACCTTCTGAAATTATTGTGTGTTTAACTGCATTAAAAGCTATGCCATTTTCTCAGCTCACACATGTTCTGAAATAAAAATATGTGAAAAATGTCAAGAAAATCCAATGTGTGGATGGTGTGATGATGGAAGTGGAACTGGTTTGGGAATGTGTTTAGAGGGAGGTAATCGAGGACCAATTGCTGGAATAAATTCAAACAGTGTTGATCATGATCGATGTCCTTCTCCTCAGTGGTATTTTACAGAATGTCCAAGTAATTATTATTTAAATTGCAATTTTAGAGTATAAATTAAATTTTACTTAATTTCCTTCTTAGAATGTCAGTGTAATGGACACAGTACGTGCACTAATAACTCAAACGTTTGCAGCAATTGTCAAGACTTAACTGAAGGTCCTCACTGTGAACATTGCATTAGTGGATTTTATGGCGATCCAACTAATGGAGGAAATTGCACAGCGTGTGATTGCAATCATCACAGCACGATCTGTCATAGGGAAACTGGAAAATGTTTTTGTACGACTAAAGGAATTATAGGAAATCATTGTGAGAAATGTGACGAACAAAATAATTATTTTGGTGATCCTCGTGATGGTGGAACTTGCTTTTGTAAGGCAATTTTAAATTCGTAACTAATTAGTTAATAATTTGAATTTTTTTTTAAAAATTGTATAGATGATTTAACCATCGATTTCCAGTTCACTTTCAACTTGTCTAAACCAGACGACCGACATTACAATCAAATCAATTTCAAGAATATGCCGACAAAACCAGAGACTGATGCAGATTTTTCCATCACTTGCTCATTGCCAGCATATCTAAATATCACAATGAAAACTGGTTCGTAGCTGATTATTTGCAAAGTTGATGGAGATGGTTGAGTTTTTATATTTTTACAGTATCAAAACCTGAAAAATTTCTTCTGGAGAATTATCTCTGTGTAAATTTTAAGACTAAATTTTCACATTCTGAATATTCCTTTGGTACCGATGAAAATACAACATTTTACGTCTACGTTTACGATTTCCAGCCTCCAATGTGGATTCAAGTATTTGATTTTTTAATTTCAAATTGCATAATTGCATAATTATTCATTATATTTTCCTTTTAAATTTAGATTGCATTTTCACAACAACCCAAACTAGATTTATTACAATTCTTCATCACATTCTCAAGTTGTTTTTTAACATTGCTTATTATCGCAGCTATTTTATGGAAAATTAAACAAAAATATGATCTCTATAGGAGACGACAGGTAGAAGATTTTTTTCAATGTTTTTAATAATACTTTATAATCGGTAACACTTGTAGCGTCTTTTTGTCGAAATGGAACAAATGGCGAGTCGACCTTTTGCATCAGTTCTTGTTGAAATTGAGAGGAAAGATTTAGAGCAAGAGGAATCGCAGCCAAGGACGGACAATGATATCGCACTGCGGAAGAGAAAGAAGGTAACACAATTTTTTTAAAACAAATACACTTATTTTATTTTACAAATAAATTGATATTCCAGGAGAGGCCTAGCCCTATTGCCCTAGAACCATGTTTTGGAAACAGGGCTGCAGTGTTGTCACTTATAATTAGACTGCCTACAGGTGAAGAACCATTTACACCACCTGGACAGTCAGGTATAACAATAGCAAGTGCTCTGGTGACCCTTGGAAATCCACGTAAAACTAGTATGGAATTGCATAAAACTGATGGTAAAGGGAAAGGACGAAAACAGATTTCAAATCAACATCCGGATACCTGTATATAGCAGTGAGTGAGTGCGTGTAAAAAAAAAATATACGAAGACAGAAAGAAATGATTTTATTTTTATGGAGTGCATCGTGAAAGCTCCTTGAAAGTTGAAATAAAATATGAGGATCAGTCCAGAAATTTGAAACCCTCAATCAAGTACGGTGAAGAATTCAAGTTTGAAAACAGTTTAGGAGATCAGGGTGTTTAGGTTATTAAAGAAGATGGAACAATTAAAACGGAAATTTAATTTAAAATTAAATTTATTTATTATTGTGTGACAATTAAGTGTTAGTAGAATGTTTTGTTCTGTTGCATGATTAAAAGAGGTTAAGAATGAGACTTTTACACAAAAAATAGGAAAAAATTTTGTAAATATGTAAATACTTATGATTGAATTTTTATTGTGCTGCGTGGTAGGACTTAAAGCAAGTTTTCATTTCGCAAATGTTTTATTTTTATTTTTTGCAAGGTCACTTTGTTTCAATCACTTGAGAAACATAAATTACTTATTTCACAAAAGGTTAATTGCTCAAATGATGATAGAAATCAGAATGTGTGCATTTTGGGTTTTAAAAAATATAATTTTGTACTAGTTTAGATGCAGCAAAATGTAAATTTGACTTCTCACATTGATGTCTACAGTAGTGGGTGTAACAGTTGGCAAGTTAATTCAGTACTATTTGCTAAATTCTTAATCGTGCTTCTTGCTAACTGTTATATTTACTTTAAATTATGGTAAGAAGGGGTAAAAGACAAATTTATAACTGTGCCATTTTTTTTCCGACATAAGAAAAAAAAATCAGGTGATAATTTAATAATGTTAATTTTAATTTATTGTGTAATTCTGTATATAAATGTGAACTGCCTGCCTTTAAAAATTTGCTGGTGTCAACTGGTATTTTTAAGAAACATTTTAAAAAAATAACATTAATAAAGCTCAGTCTGTAATTAAGCTGGAGATATTTTAGTTTGCAAACATTGCTTGTGATTGATGTAAATTTACTCGCAATCATGACAAGAAATTAGCTTTAAAAGTATTTTCTCTTTATTTTCTGTTCTCTTGATTGGTCAATTTCTCAGGATTTTTAACCGTCTTGACAAAATTTAGAACTGGATAAATGTCTATTTTTAACAATTATCTTTTAATTTTTTTAAACTGAAAAGTATGGTAGAAGAATTCGACTGCTCAAATTTTTGAAACAAATCGCCATTAAATAGAAGAAAATTCACATTAGTATTTTGAAACACGATTTTTGTATTTTTAGTTATCATTTCATAACAAACCACTAACGAAAACGCATCAACTTAATCATCAAAGACGGTTTGTTTCAAATTTTAGCGCAAGTGTAGATTCTTGTCTCCAACTTTTTGACTTCCATGTTTTTATTTTAAAATTGAAACACCTTTCTATGCAGGCCTTTTTATGTGTTATAGGCGTAACAAAAATCAACAACAACACTGTAAAACGACTAGAAATTGTTATTTAAATACGATTAAAATAAAATGAAACATTTGAAACTAGTCAAAATTATGCAACGATTTATGCCTAAACTCTTAAAATTAGTGGTAGGATTTGTGTTATCATTAATAGGATTAGAGATTTAAAAGGAATAATAGTTTGTCCAGTGACTTTGATCTTTAGTCATGTTTATTATATAAAATTCTGCTTTGTTACTATATTGGAGTAATCCTGATTTCTTAACCTATTTTACAAAATTAGCCTAGGTTTAAAGTGGTGAAAGACGGAATACATAGTTTCACAAAACAAAAAGTTAAGTAAAATTATTTCTTTGTACTCATATTTGTAGAAAGGTAATTATTTTATAACAACTTTTTTAAATCGTGTGCTCATCATTACAAGCACAATCTAATCAAATCCATGCCAGTCGCTCGCTTCCGATTCTTCATCCGGCTCCATCCCGATACATCTGATTCCATTTTTAAGCGAAGGTGTACCTTTGCCGTGACCTAGCAATAGTTTTTTTGTTGTTGTTTTTTAAAAAATATTTATACAATTTATACAATTTAATTATTTATCGAGTTATACCTAGTACTCTTGCATTTAAAACAATGGTAAACGCTCCTAATTGACCCGAAGTGTTTTCAAACGATAACGCCTCTCTCATCAGTTTTTCCTTATGGGCGAATATCTCTATTCTGACCTCATGATCAGTGCCTATAAAAATTTTTCTTAGCAATTAACAATTTTAAAAAGTTGAGAAATATAGAAAAAATTACCATCTCCTTTGGAAATATCCAAAAACTTAACATTTAAGTTGGGTAACGCAATAGACGATCGAAGTAAAGTCGCCACTTTCTCAGATACTTTGAATCGTATTTCATACCGATGCCTTAATTTTATAAATCCAAGATTGACATTAATCTTACTTTCTGATACTTTCTGCACTGTTATTGCAGAATGATCACAAAAGGTGTCTTCTGCTCCCGTGAAATGAACTTTGTGAGCTGCAATTAAAAAAAAGTAAATAGGTGAATACTAACAAGTAGTTTTACATTTACCTCGCTTTTTATGGTAAATGCGTGCTTTTGGTCTATGTAAAGTATTCTCCACATCGCTCTGCTTAGTCGGATATAAAATAATTCTCCAAGGCATTTTCAACCCATGTCGTGGTAAAGAATTGTTGCGAGTAAGAAAAGGCCGGTTTTATATCGTTCTTCAAAATCGATCATGCGCAATATTGGGGGATTTTTATTAATCGTTTAATAGCAGATTTCTTTGTATCTATGTATTAACGGATTTAAATCCAGATTCTGTTCGAAATTTTATTGCGTACCTTTATTGTCTTCATCCTCATTTAATAACTGCTCATTGTTTTCTGCTCTAAGTCTATCGTCATTTGATTGTCCGGAATTATTCATTTGAACGCAAGATATGACATTTGATGTTATGTGATTTGCCGATTTCTTCGTCCCCAACAGGAAAACAAATATTTGTACCGTAATTACGATTAACAACGATAGTCGGCGCTTCAATATTACGTTTTACCGCGCTTTTAAGTTCAGACATCTGTAGCTGTATTTCGCCGAGAAAGTTGCTGTATTTATTTGAAGATTCTTAATAACCGTTTATAGTCCACAAATTACAAAATCGTATGCAGGATGAGATCTATGAAACCCCTTGACAGGATGTTTTTACAGGGATTGATGAGTAAACATTCCGGAATGGAAACGGAAATTCTTGAATTATTAAAGCTGTGTATTCAGAAAACTGAAAGTAACCGCCTTGTTTAACTACTTTAAAAAAAATTGAATATAGTTTAGTTTTTTTAATGATTGCTTTCTATTTCCTGTAACAGGTGAAGAACCTGCAAATGCTGAGACATTGGAAGAAGTTGTTACTGTAATAAACTCGCACATACGGCCAATTCATATGGAAATCAAGCAGGGCATTGATGAATTAATAGGGAAGCGATTTTTTGCACTGGTTAATACTTGCGAAACTTCTGTGGCAAGATTGTCGTCTGATTACACTGTTAATGAATTAGAATACTTCAAAAAAATTGTAAATATAAAATTTTGTCGTTAAGTAAATTACTAATGAATGATTAATTTTACAGGTGGAAGAGTTGGTAGTAGAGTCTAAAAATGGAGAAATTTCTTCAATAGAAGTACTGAATTTAGTAGACAAATTGGAAAAGAAATTGACAAAAAAAGAAGCTCAAGATTTGATTGAAAGATTTGTGAATGATAATTGGTTAGTACAAGTAAGTATTGCAGCGATACTATAAGCGATACTATCGCTTATTGTATTCATAAGAGATTATTATGATTTTTATTTAAATTATTCTAGGCAGGAAATGGAGCTATTTCACTACATGTTCGAGCCATAATAGAGTTAGAACATTATATAAAAGAAGTGTTTCCACAGAGTGTAACGATATGTCCTCTTTGCAAACAGCTTGCGATGAGGGTAAGAGCAATTGACCAAATGAACTTTTATTTGAATTAAGTTCCTTATACTTTCCAATTTTGTAGGGTAAAAATTGTTCTAATTGTGATATCAAACTACATAAACATTGTGCTTCTCGGCTCTCTAAGAATGCTGCCAATGCGACGTGTCCCGAATGTAAAGTGCAATGGAGTTCAGACTGAATTTCAAAAGAATAAATATTAAAATTACATTTATCGTTTTTTTATTAATTTTATTTTTAAAATTACAATATCTGTTTTCAGCGCAAAGAATGTTAACATATATGATTTGTCATTATCAATAAGAGAGTTACAATTTTTAATCAAATTTAATTTAATAAAAGCACACTATTAATTAGATTTAATTTCTTTTCTCACAAGTTGCAGATAAAATGACTGTAAGGGGGCGCTGCGTCTGAGTATAAACCTCGGTATAAACCCTCCACACTTGATAGTGATCATTTGCGTTTGTAACGACGACAACTACGACACGATAAACTTTCAAACCGTTTTTCAATTCCGAGGCGTTTTATTTCCGAATCCCCAACAAATTTTCCACTCCGCTATTCCGCTCCTCTTTTCCCGTTTTCCGCTTCCACCTTTTCTTCCTATCCAATATCCACATCAAACATGGCGGCAAAGGACATAAACCAGTTGGATTTGTACAATCTTCTTGGAATTAATCCAGATGCGAAGGAGAAAGAGGTAGACACAGTAATTTTAAATCACAAAAAAATGTTAACTGTCCTTTTATTTCTTATTTCAGATTAAAAAAGCGTACAGGAAAAAAGCATTGAGTTGCCATCCCGACAAAAATAAAGACAATCCTAATGCAGGTAAATATTATATTTATCATCGATCATTAAAACAGTAGTAATAACTAATGGTTCATTTAATTAAATTTCAGTGGATTTATTTCATCAATTGAGCAAAGCTTTAGAAGTTTTGACGGATGCAGCGGCGAGGGTATGACATTATACATTATAGCCTTTTAGCTAGAATTGATTTAAGAGATTTAATTGTACCGTAATATTCATTTACAGGCTGCGTATGACAAAATATTAAAAGCCAGAAAAGCTGCAGAAATACGAAATAGAGCTTTAGACAGTAAAAGAAAAAAATTTAAATCTGGTAAATATAATAACGTTAAAATCCGAATTATCATTTAAACCTTGATATATTATTTTTAGATCTCGAGGCTAGAGAGAAGAGTGGTCAAGATGAATACTTCGACGCCGAAGCAAATTTTAAAGCTGAAATCGACAGATTACGCAGAGAAGGTTCTAAACAAGTTGAAGAGGAACAAGAATACCTTAGACAACATTTAAGAAAAATAAACGAGCAAGCTAAAGGTAGTTTTTTGAAATTTTTATTTTGATTATTTTTATTTATTTATTTATTCCATATTTTAGCGGAACGGACAGAAAATGTTTTGCCGAGCTTATCTGTGAAATGGGGAAAAGGCGCAAAATATACAAATGAAGAATTACATGAAATTTTCATCAAGGTAAATGCTAAAATTATTTTTAAAAAATTTTTTTAAAACAAATATTCTGCTTTACTTTAGTATGGTCCCATTTCCTGCGTAATTATTTTGAATTCCGACAAAGAGAAGGGAAAAGCATTGGTTGAATTTCTAGATGCATCATCAGCAGTAAGTTACAAACGATCATAATCATAATTTTTTTTTATGGTAAATATATTCAATTTTAATTAATTCAATTCGTTATAGGAAAAGGCCTATAAACAAGAAATACGATTTAAATTAAAATGGCTGCAAGGAAGGCCAATTCCGAAAACAAGTGGAACGTCATCTGCAGACTCGACTATTACAAATCGTGACTACGAAAGTTTAACACTAATGAAACTAAGGCAGTGCCAAGAAAGGAAGCGGCTAATAGAACAAATGGAAAAGGAAGAAGTAGAATAATTTTACTCTAGGTATTGCACTATTCTGTACATACATAAAGAAATAATTAAAATTTTCTAAAAAAAGAAATTAAAAACTTAAAAAATTACAACAATGGCTTGAACAATTAGCTTTAAACGATTATTTTTTAATGCATTAGTGTTAATATGAATTTGATTATTTATATTTACATTCTTTTTTTACAAAACGAATTTATCACTGGCTTTTTTAATGAAAGTATAACTATTGTTGAAGGAAATAGTGTGGTCATGACATGTAAAATTCCTCGAAAATTTGATAAAAACTTACCATTGCACAATTGTTCGTGGTCGCGTACAAGAACGACAGCAATAATAACCTCCAAGTTTACTACTCCGTTAAGGAATTCCAAGTATGTTTCTGCAGGAAATATTGAATCTGGCGATTGTTCTCTAAATATAACCAACGTCCAGTTTGAAGCCGATGAAGGAATTTGGACGTGTGCGCTTGTTGTGGGAGACAAATCCACTATTTTATCTAGAGTTAATTTAACAGTTTTAGGTAAATTTTGGGTATTTACGGATTAATTAATAGATTTATTGTTTAAATGTATTGCTGTAGTTGAACCGCTGGGACCTAAATTATATTT
>JAQIXT010000078.1:0-82303 GCA_034700445.1 Stenotaenia linearis | reverse complement strand
ATTTAACTAATCAGATTACAACCTAGTGACAATTTCTAATACTATTTGAAAATAAATTCGTATTTTTTTGTAGTTGGATAGTTCAGAGCGTGTTCTTAGATAGACTCCAGAATGTCGAGAGAAGCTGACGATTCATAAAACCTTTTTCTTTATAGACTGGCCTATGATTACGTTTTAAAAAATAAATCATCATAATTCTAGTTAACTTGTGTAGTAAGGGACAGAAGCTCACTAGGTAATCAATTTTCATTTGCATTACGAAAATACATTCGCTGTTCAGTGAATATAGAAATTTTGAAAGAGAAAGTTTTATTCCAGATCATGTTTGTAATTATTTAATATGCTCTAGACATGCCACCAACTAGCGACGACACTACCAAACAGGTGAAAGGTATGCATGCAATTTCCATAATTTAATTTCTGACAATACTAAAGAGTTACATTAAATGCTTAATAAATTTAACACATCACGCAGAAGCTGATTTTCATTGTTTTTGTGAAATGATTCTTTAGTGTCGTGTGATAGCTAAATTTTAATTTTTTAATTCCTTTTTTTATTTTATTTTAATAGAAATATTTCAATAACTATCATAAAATTAAAAAACACGCATTCTGTGTGTTTTAGAATTCTATTTTTTCTTCTTTTAATCAAGTAGTTATTTTATAATTTGTTTTTGACAGAAGCTGTTAGAACTGAGAATAACAATTACTCGTCTTTATCAACCAGATATTGCAAGCATCTTATTGTGGTTTTACAGGTACTGTACACAAAATTACCAAAATATTAAATGGCATATATAGGAAAATTTTTATTCTTATTTATTATGCTATTGCACATTATAATTGGAAAATATACATTTTCGAGTGAAAAATATGAGTGCTGTCAAATGAAATGATGCATTTAATCCATCTATACTTTATTAGGTTTATAAAAACTCTTAACTTTCAATAATAAATGAACGTAATTGGTCAAATGGATTAAGATATGAAGCCTAAGACTTTGTGATTGTGATAGCAGTTGACACTCCATGTCACCAATCTTCACTCAAGTGTAAATGGATTATTCTGTGCAGATTCTTCTTCTCTTTGCTTCGTGTCTCCCTGCTGACTCCATTGATCAGGGAACTAACAGACCTGAGATCAAAGTTGACTTTGATTTAGATCACTGGGATCACCTCACTCCAAAAGAGTGTCAAATAACAATCTTCCTAGCTGGATTTCACGTGCAAGAAAGATTGATAATCTTGACTAGAATTAGAATGCTTACGTAAGTTTGAATAATGTTTTTTTCTTATCAAAGTTTTAATTTAATTTTAACTTACTACAAAGTAGAGAGAGAGAGAGAGAGAGAGTGAGAGAGAAGGGGGGAAAAAAAAGAAAAAAAAAAGAGTTTCGCCAAGGCAGCTTTTAATCAATTTTGCCTTTATTATTTTTTCCTTTTGTAAATTTGCTTACATTTCATAATATGAGTAAGAATTTTATAAAGAATGTAAAACATCATTATAAAAAAGAAATTTTTGATTTAACAGAAAGCTAAAATTAGATTTTGCAGTTGATATAAAGTTGAATTCTGGAAAGTTACTTACTGCATTGAAAATCTGATAAATTTGAATTTAAATTTTAAAAAAATTCTATCTAATCAGATCTTAATCATCAGTAAATGCAGACTTTTTTTTCGATTAGGCTTTATCTCAAATGTAAACATAATGAAATTTATCCACAGCAAAAAAGAAAAGAAAAAAAATTATAAAAACTACATAAAATACACCTCGTCGTTTTGTACCGATTAAATCTCAAGTCACTCAAGTTTTACCGACATCACAAATTGACAGTTATTAATTTAATGCCAAAAACAGAATGTCAGCAAACCCAACGAAAAACAATCGCATTGCAAAGGAATTTTACGAATCAATTTCATTCTTTCAAAATGTTGTCTTTCGAAATTAACTTCGACTTTTTTAAAGAAAAAGTAGAGAAGGGAAAAAAAATTTATTTCCACGATAAATTGATCAAAACAAGCAGAAACGTATAAAAAAGTATTTGCTATGTTTTTATTGAATTGAAGAAATCAATTGAAAATCCTTAGTAGTGGAACAATCAAATGTAAGGTTCAATACACAGGTGCAAGAGCCAAACCAACAGGCAAAGGGACGAGAGAAAAGATTCCTCCTTTCCACCAGATCCCTCTTTTTCCCTCTGGCTAGCCTGCAATTCCCCTCGCAACCAATGTCTCCCTTTTCCTGTATACTCACATGGCTGTGTAGTTTATATTGATCCCTATACAATTGTCAAGGCCCCTTACTTACTCTTATTCACAAATGGTCCTTGGGTTGTTCATGACAACTTATCCTACTGCTTGCTCTTTATCCATGTGAAAAACCTTCACAGTTTTCATCTTTCGGTTTCTCCAGACAGTTCGATTCATTTAAAATCAAAATAAATAAAATTTGGTTTTAAAAAAGCAAGAGTAGATTGTAGAGGTTTACTTTTAATTAAGTAAATAGTGTTAATACAAATAGATAAATTACAAACAAATAAATTAGAAAAACATTATTTGAAAATTATTTATCATTGAATAAGGAGACTCTTCTATTCAAGAAATTTTTTTTTTTTTAGTGTTTGATGCTGCTTGAACTGTTTGCAATATATGTGAACTCATGTTTCGAATCAATGGCTTGGGAACAAGGGTTAGGAATGGGAGAGATATCAGATATCTACATCGAAAATAATCTATTTGTTTGCTGCAGTATAGAAAACAAGAAAAACTGTGATAAAAGCAAAGATTTGTCATTTTATTTTCTTCCTCGTAAACTGCAACATCTTCTGGAAGAAAGTAACAAGGTTATTTGTACAAAAAAAAAATTCAAAATACGTAGCGGCATGAAAGTAACCAAACCGCAAGGGAAATAAAATGCAACATCTACTATATACCAAAAAGGAGAAAAACAACTTAACTTTATCACTTGTCAATTTGTCAAAAATTACTTCACCATGAAATAAATTTAAATTTACCGAGCAACATCAGTTGCATGCAGCTACTTGTAAAATTGATTAATTTTAGAGTTAAAGAGTTAAAGATATTCCAAATTTTTAAGTTAAATATGAAATATGTTAAATGTTAATAAGTTAAATGTTAATATTTTGAATGATTGATAATGTGCTTTTAAAAAGGTCTAATCTCAGTTAGTATTGTGCATTATAAAAGTGTAGCAGGAACAATAAGTGTTGTAGGGGGCAGTTATACTTGTTAAGGAGAAGTAAATGTTGTTGTTAAACTTAATTTCCTTGGAACAAGAGCCTCGTTTCAGGACGTCGACATAAGCGAAGGTTTTACATTACAACTTGTGTAAGAGATGCTTAATTGCTTTGCACAGCAGGCAACCCACAATGGTTTCTTCTACATGTATGCCACATAATTGTCTTGGAAATTGAAGAAAATTTAATCCTGCATCACTTCTATGGCCTTGACAACCTCCCTTCTCTTTCATTCAAGTCGCAGATATCATTTATCTATCCAGGTGCACCTGTTTTTCCCTAATATTCATTTTAGCAGCAGCAGCAGCAAAAAAAGACAAATGTCTAGATGATGGCTATTAAGAATGTATGTGGAATAATGATTAAAATTCAGAACACAGAGTATATTCGTTTTCTTATTTCACGAGCAGCTGAACCCAGTTAGGTGATAATAGTTAATTTGAAATGCGAGTGAGAAATGTCTTATTTGTATTTCAATGCGGTTTTGGGATTATCAGTCATAGGAAATAATTACACCAGTTTGTCCTACTCAAAAGCCAATTATTCATGAGATCTATAAATCACCCAAAGGTATAATGCGTTGGTTGGTCGAGATTAAAATTAATTTACAGTTACAAATTGTTGATAAATTAATAAACTCTTGTAACGTTCGATTTTTTTTAAAGTTTCCTCTTTGCTTTACGTAATTCTAGTTGGAATTTACGGCATAAATCAGCGAATGCAACAAATGTAATCTCACTAGACTAAATCATAAAAATCAATAAATAATTCAATTCCAAAGTAAATCTCGAAAGCCAAATCAATAAATAAAACTTAGCAATTTCGTACTTTGCTGAGAAATCGCTAAATCTTAAATCAATAAATCATTCAAATTTTCCCTTTGCACCGTTTGAACCGTAATCAATCAATTTATATTTCCTGAAAGAAAAATAAATAATATTTTTTAAAAATTCGCTTTTGTGCGGATGATAACGCGAAACATAAATTGTGCAAGATCCGAGCATATTCATAACCACATGCAAGCGTGAACGATAATGTTGCCACAAAATGTCTCGTGATCATTGAGGCACTTTAACCATTATCAATCAATTGTTTTCGTAGAGTATTATCATTTCACCTTTAAAATAAAAAGCATAAGAAAGCGAATAATTAATTCATAAGTTAGTTTTCCTTAAAGCTGTCTAATAAAAAATGTATGTGCTGTACCAACAGCAATGAGCGTTAACGGTTTTAAATTTCCAAATGATAAAATCAATCTAATTAAAGAAATTTCAAACCTGTACATCATCTCCTATGTCTAATTAGAAATAGGAAACTATGAACTAAATCAAGGGATTATATCCTCCAGACACGAGTATCAGCTGCTTGAAAGTGTTTTAATTCTAGCAAGAAAATGACACAAATTGGCTTCAATTTTCACTGCTAAAATATCTTTTCACTCGCATAAGAATGAACAACCCTCAGTCCATGAACCATGTGGTGGCACTGGAGACCCCTCAACTTCATACATCACACAACCCCTAAACACGCATCCCCTCCTCTTCCTTTCATAAATATTTTTTTCCTGGTTTCACAAAAGCACAGCTGATTTGGGCTGAATGGTAAACAGTATGAATAAAGTGTGATTTCAAAGTTAGGGGCAAATCCCTTTAAATGAGGACAGTTGTCATTACTGATTGCATTATGGATAGAATTTTAACAATTATATTTGAAAGATTGCTGTGACAAAACCAGAGTTTCCTACTCAGAAATTTTTTTTCCCCGGCTAATGTTTGTTTTGTTGTACCCTGCTAAAATATTATGCCTAATATTACCGCGATAAACCAAAATTGTTGAAAACATAACAAGTTTTGTGATTATGGCTTTCCATTTCCACTTTTATGTTACTTTACTAAACTTTTTGATTTACAAGAATGGAAGAATGTGTTCTGATAAAATCTTAATGAATTTTTCTAATTTCTCAGCCACAAATCAATTTAAGATTAATAAATCTTAATTTTCATCTGTTGTACCTGAAGTAAGTTCAAAATTCAGTTTTTTTTTCTTGATAATTCTTTTAATAATAATTGGATAAACTTTCCACAGTGACATTTAGTATCTATCAATTATTGATTGGAATCTAAACTGATAGCCGACAGGATATTATTTGTGATCTGACTTCTAACTTATTTTGTATATTGTTGGCTTGATTCCAAAATAAAATTTTAGATTTACTGAAAACTTTGCAAGAACCAAGATAAAAAATTGGTCTAGAATTTTAATCCTCAAATTGGAGCAGATGGCGAGCTCGTATTTCCTTTTTAAAAAACAGTAATAACAATATCATAAAAAATAAATATTAAGCATTTTCCTCCGTTAATATGCAATACAATTATAATAACAAGTTTGGAATGGCTCTGGAGCATTTACCACAGAGCTGGCTGCGAAACCATAGTTATGTAATTTATGTTTATGAAAAGTGCCTTTGCATGAATGTGTCATGAATATGCCTCAGCTTAAAAGTAGGAAATAGGGAGAGATTTATTTTTATTTTTATTATTCCAGTAAGAATGAGAAAAGGTTTTTCTGCGGAAAATGTAAGTTATATCATCCACATAAAATCAAATTTTATTGAAAATTAATCTTAATTTCAGACAAGAAAAACTTTGGCGTAATTTGGCGTAATGCCCAGATAATTTGCACTGTAGTACCGTGCGAGTGCGCTTTTTTACTTAAATTATTCAGCAGCTTGAACACTTTAAAGTAACTGTTAGTGTTAAAAAAAGAAAGTCTCACCAGGGTACAATTATACATTTAAATATAAGTTGACAGACTGCTCTTTCTGGTGGTCGTCATTAATCAAATTAATCCCAAATGGTCTATAAACTACATCAGACTTTTTATTTATACACAATTGTAGGCTTATTTTTGCACGAATAAACAAACAAATGTCACCTTTTCTGCAGCATAGTAGAAAGCTTGACCTTCTTCTTTTTACCCCTATCTGTAATAAATCGATCCATTTTATGACCCTTTTAAACCCCTAAGGCCATCATGTCCACCAACTAAAACTCTTCTTCCTTCTAGACCTCTCTTTACTTAAACCTCTTGAAATTTTCACCAAATTCACCCCACCCAGTATGGTATATGCTTGCAAAGATAGTATAATTAGCCCTAGAGGGGAAGAATAAGGGTAGTATTAGTTTATAGAAGTGCTATTGTTCACGCTGCATCTCTCCCCTCCTTTTCCTAGTCATGACAGGTTCGCAAGCAGTAATAAGTTTGAAGCGTGTCCTGAAAAATTGAGGGAAAAAACACATGTATGCATTTAGTTGTACTACTTGTTTTATGAAAGCAAAAAAGCTTTCTTTTTGCAATAAATGTGGTACAATTTTTCAATTTTTTTTTAAAAAGCTAATCTTATCATTTTGATGACATTCTCTCTTTCACACAATTTTTTAATACTGCGAAGGCATGCAACCTACAATATTTATCTTAAACTCGAATACTTATTTTCGATGAATTCATAAAATGTACTAAATGAAATACAGGTGAAGGAAAATTATTATTATTTTGAGTCAAAAAATAACCGTCATCATTTGAGACATCAAATCCCTCCCTTCTCCTAAAAAAAAGAAAGAGAGAAAGAAAGAAAAAAAGAAAACAAACTAAACCAAAATTTTTCATTGCTACCTTTACCAATATTTTTTATAACAAGACGAATGTCTATTTTTCCACTTTCTTTTCTTCGTCTGATTTTTTTGGTCTTTTAAGACCTTTAACCCATCGAAGCTAGATCTTGATGTGAAACGACACTAACTTTACACCACACTAATTCAATTGTAAATGTTTTTATTGACACAATATTCACGTGTTTCAATTCATTATTGTTTGATATTGCAAACAAATCCCTGTCTACATGTGTTGGCAATAGAATCTTGTGTGTGTGTGCTCTATACTACACTCTGATCGTTAGGCATGTTCCACTTCGTATACAGAGGGATGGAAATTGAAACACACTCACTTTGAACTGGGCACAGGCCGGGAAAGCCACGTTGGACTACTCTCAAACAGTTAAGCACATTGTTGCCATTTAAACCACTTTTTTTCGTGGATTATCTTAACTCATCAAAGTGGATAAGAAATATCACCAGTTCTACCTTCAAGTAAGTTTATCCTAACTATTTTCTTATGTTTGCAACTGGTTTATATTTTTATTGTTAAAAAGGGTATAAAGGGGGCCTGTGATGCGTGTTTAATTAGTTCAGATACCGTGACTATTGGCCTCCACGTGTTTTTCTAGACGTGCCAAAATTGGATTTGAGATATCAAGTTATGAAAAGTAATGAGGTTGGTTGTCAGTTTTAGTTTTTCGTGCTTTTTAAAAACCACGCTTTCACGAATCACCACACTTTCCCTCTCCATTCTATTTCCCTTTGACCCTAATCTTGAACTTGAAGAAAAGATAAAATGATTAACTATCTGTAAACGAGATAAGAAATCATGATTTTTCGAATTAATTAAGTTTAATTTAGATTTTGACATGTTCAGCATGATAAATGTTTAATTTTGTGAGGTGAATTAAAAGGTAAAGCTCGATGTTAGGTTTAGTCACGTGTTCGTTTAAAAATTTAGGAATACCGGTATTTAAATTGGGAAATGTCGTGTTTTTCTATTTGGTCTCGTATTGAAATGAATGTCTAAATTGAATGAACAAGTTAATAAAAGTTGAGAGGTTTTAGATGCAGCTTGAATACAGTACGTACTGTGTTTTCTTTCCTCTGTTATGTGAAGAATTTTAAGAATGACCAAGAGGTCAAAAATTTGTTTCTGCACTCTACAAACACGTTAATTATTTTAAATCTCAACCATATGGCTAAGCAGGGATAATTAAACGGACAAAAAACAATTATAAAACGGTTTTAAGGCTTTCAGATGCATTGAGAGCTAAAATAGTAACTGAAATTAATGTTGAGAAGTCACTAGTTGTTATTATTTTTTAAATTCTATTTTTTTAATTCATATTTTTCCAAGCTGAGTAATTAATCATTGTGACTGCAAGTTCAATCATTTTAAGTAAAAAATCATTTCATCCTTAAGCTATTTACACGCCATTAAGAAATGAAAAATTTGATATTTTTTAAATCCGATAATTTCAAAAATCATTTGCCAACTTCCTTCTGGAAGAGCCATATCTTGCGCTAATTTATTTAATTGTGTTAATCTTTGTTTTTAAAAAATCCTCGTTAATACACTTGACCGTCTAATTAATTTGAATTGTAACGTTTGTATCATGACTGTATTGTTAAGAGAGTCAATTTCATGTTGCAACTGCAATCTGATAATAGAGTTAAGTGCAAGGTTTTTATTGATTTCGGATAAAGTTATACAATACGTGGAATCTCAAGTTGAAACTTGTACATTTTTATGTGCATCAAAGTACAGTGTCTATTTAGTCCTACACTGCTGAATAATAATTTCAGCGGCAGATGGAAACAACAACAAAATGTATTTTTAAAAAAATGTGCATTTAATTTTTAAAAATCCTTTTTTGGATAAAGTAACAGTGAAAGGTCTTGAGCTCCGAATAAAGATCCAAACAAAAAACTGAAGCAGGTGGCCTATTAACAAACCATTGGCTTATATGAGGGAAGGAAATTGGAGGGAGTCTTTTCACTCATTTCTTTTTAATTGTTATTTAAGCTATGAAATATTTTTTTCAAAGAGAAACTTTGTTTTTATACCACTGCAATTAGGTTTCCAGAATGTGATACAAGTTTATGAGGTTAGTGAATTTCTATTATTGTGTCTAAGCTTGCAAAAATGTGATTAAAGAGATCATAAATTATAAAGTGGGACTTAGTTTTAAAAAAAATTTAATTCACTATGAAAGACATTCAGTCAGCGAGACAAAAATACGCTTATTTATCTATTCTTCTTCACTTTCGACCCCGAGGGTGTGTTACTTTTTAAAAATACATTTCAGTTTAGCTTGTGGCGTTACACTTAACCATAATGACAATTTCAGTTATCTTATTTATATAAACAAACTATACGAACAACAAAAAGCAATTAGGAAATGAATTATTTAATTCGGTTATACAATGTCCTAATTGGCATTACAAATGCTCGTTTATTTGTTTTGTCTACAAGCTATCGCACATTTAGATATGTTTTAAAGGAAATTATCAGTATTAATTCTACCATTCAGCAGATGTGTATATTTATTTAATCATTTTATTTACATTAGAATTTATTTAGGATTTACTTTCTAGTGCTTAAAACATATTTTAGTAGTCGTAAAGCTCATTCATATTCTTAAAAATGCATTAATTACGTGCGATCTTTTAGAAATCGATGCAATTTCTGACATTTCTGAGGTCAGCGTTATACCTCTAATAAAATTTGCCATACTTGTGCAATTGTGATGTAAATTTATCAGTGTTTAAAATAAATAAAAAAAATAACAGTTTGGCATATTACATTACTAATTTTGCACAGGTTGTGATCCTTTCGAATGTACCTAACAAAATACTTAACCTTTTGGTTAGACTTAAAGTAGTTTCCTAATTGTTATTGGCAAGTTGTGCGTTGAGGTTGCAGCACGTTGAAGTATTGGTGTGAAGCTTGGCTTTATCTTTTATTGATTTGTTCTCTCCTTAGGCTCAGTGAACTGTCCTCTTTCTCTAACCTCGTAGTAAGTTATGGCAAATGATGCAATTTACTCATCCTCGCTATATTGAGTGTAAACAAGGTCTGTAGTGGATTTGACAGTGTCGTAAACAATGTTGACTTTGTCTGTACGACTCTGTTTTCACACTGAATCCTTTCATACGAAAGACGTCAAGGGGTTAAGAAGCTTTTTATCATTTTTCTGTTTTATTATTCGCAGCAATGAATTTTATATACGTAATTATTGATTATTTTTTAAAACTACTGCTTTAATTTATCTACCTCCTTAATGCATATTTTATTCAGAATGTACTACATAACGTTGAAATTTTTTAGTGTATTAAATTGCGTCGTTTTTGATGTCGTTTAAAATAAGGTGAGCGTGGAAAAAATTTTATACTACAGTGAGTGTAAGAGGCAAAAGTAATTTGCAAAGTAATCCTTAAAATATTTTAATAGCGGTAAATAAACTAATATTTGTTTATAAATAATAAGTAATTTAATTCAGTACTTATATTGATAAAAGAAAATGTGCTAAGTAAACACGATATTTGGTATTGAATATTTTTATTGTTTAGTTTGTCATAAGATAATGCCAACGATAAGCAATGTTTCTGCAATTGTTGTTATTTAACGATTAGCGATGGCAAACAACAATAATTTTAAGTGCTGCTTAAATCATTTTTTTTCTCTAATTTCTATAAAATGTGCAATTCTATGCTGAATTAGACAGCATTGCAAATGACATTCACAATGGAAGGCAATTGTGGTTTCGAATTGTATGCAACTGATAAGGGGAGGGGAATGTTCTTTGTGCATTATCTTTAGCACACTTGGTGATTTGATGTAGTGAATCATGTCAGGGGCCAATTCCCAATTGAGGACATTATCAACACTTGACTAATTATATTACGAAAAATCATAATGAAAACGCTGTTGCAAGTAAACTTTGTTCTTGTCAAAAACGAAGATGAAAAAATGAGGAGGCGATAAATCCTTCAAATTTTATTCATCATGTGGTGATACCGCCCAAAAGTGAAAACAAGTCTCTTTATTATGACTTGAAAACAGCTGGTTTGGTGTTATTTATTCGCTAACTAACGAGTTAGCTCATTAAAATGCATCTTCAAGTTGAGAAATATCATGAGTATACATTTAATATATTTAAATCACTTAAGTTTATTCAAATGTATTTAAAAGATAAAATTGTCGCGATGTGACTTCGGTCGTGTGAAATAATTGCTAGCAACTGTGCTGACTTTTGGACTGACCTCTGTGTCATTTACTGGTTTTAATTGCACGAATTTATTGATTATTTGCAGATACACTTCAATTAATGGATATATCATCGATGATAGAGGAAATTAATCAGAAAATGGTTATGTTTACTTCTACATTGCAAGCCTCATTTCTACAACGTCCGCATTTATGAAAAGAATAAATGCTTAGTGTTTTGAATTTAAATGCCTGTAGAAAAGAGAAAGAGTGACGATAGAAGGCAGATGGCTGAATGCACGACTAATACCAAGCACATGGTGACCAGGAATAGTAATAACAGTAATAATAATAATACTAACAAACAAGCGGAGACGAGTGTGACGTGTCGATCTGGGAAAAAGTCTAAGTCGCGACATGTTGAACCAAGTGATTACCAAGACGAAGATGTGGCTAATTGGTCTAAAAATAACGTTGTTGAAGATGTGATATTCGACTCAGGCGTTAGAAATGGATCGGCTGTGCGAGGACGAGCAATAAGAAGATTTACAGGAGAATATATATGTTATGTGTCCTTGGGAGAGAAAGTTAAATACAAACCTGGAGGTAAGGAAACTTGTTTGTGTATCAATTTCCATTGATGAATTTGTTCCAAGAAACGTTTTCTTATAGCACGAGATGAAATTCTTGTGTTATTGAAAATTAATTTTTCTAAAAAGAAAGTAAATTAAAGAAAAATCACTAATTAACGGTTATTTAACTCTTTGAAAATCAGAATAGCCTTTGTTTGCGGTTATTATCGAGGTTATTATCATGTTTCGTGTGATTAAAAGACATAACTGTCTTTTATGGTAACTTTAACATGAAACTTAAAAATATTGGATTTGAGTCAAAAGAAAGTGATGTAGAAATTTATTATCCGATAAGTAGAATTTAATGATAGTGTTATCAAATTGATAATTTTTGACATTGATTGTATTTTAATATATACGGTATTCATTTTTATTATTTATTTTAATGAGTTAATTAGCCTGTTAGTCTTGATTTATGCGCTGCGATCATATTCAATTTATTAACAACCCTACAAACATAGTTACGGCTTGCATGACTGTTCAATCATTATAATCGTGTAAGGTGCACACGAGGGAAACAGTCAGAAAATTAGCTTTAAAATTTACTGACTATTTCTATCAGAAGTGTTGATAATTCGATAAATACTGTATGTTGAAATTGAATACAGAATTTAATTTGAATTGAGAAAATATTTGAACTTTAAAAAAAAAAAAATCTTAAAAAAAATAACAACAACAAAAAAACCGTTATCTCATCTTGAATTCTTGACTTTGCTAGTCATCAGTTTGTGTCATTCTGAATGAATGGAGAGTTTAATCATGTAACAGTTGTGAGCAGTAACCAATGCTTATAAACTAATTTATATTCAAAGGAAAAAATAATCAAAACAAATGAGTTACTAAATTAGGACTGGGATTTTCAGCATTAATGAAATCAGTTGTAAATTTAAAACGCGAGTTCTTAAAACAACATATGTTGACCTTTCGACCCTAAATCCAGATCTAATTAACACCTTTACACGCTCGAAACTGATTGAGGAAGATAGGGACAAAAGAAGGGTGAGGCTTCCCCGCTACACAAACCAAGATGGAGGGGCGAGAGGAAGAAATGGATGTGTAAATTTGATACCCAAGTGGTGGTTCCTACCCCCCACCTTCCTTTTCAGTAGGGGGCAGTGATTCAACCAGCCTTGATTCCTGCTGACTCATTCCAGGGGTGGGTTGCTTGTGGTTAAATACTAAACCCTCCCTCTTTTCTCTCTTGTGCATCCCCCTTAACCCCACCCCTTCTTCATCTAGCTCTGTAATTTATATTTAAAACTGATTAGGTCATCTGGGATTTGAAATTTACAATTACCATGGATTTATTAGGCCTGTATAAAGCTTCAGTAGATAGGAAGATAAAAGTAATAATCAATCAGGAGTGTGAAAATAATAGGAAAATGAGATAAGTTGTTGAGGAAAATAAGTTTAATTTTAGATTTTAAGTTGAAAATAGATGAATTTATCAGGGTTTAAATGAATTTAAATCTAAAGGAATAATTATGTTTTAAATCATTTTTGATTGCCATGATTAATTGCCGAAGTTGTTAGAAATGATTTTGTTATTTCCTTTCTGCTCTGCTTGAGAGAAAGAAATGTGGGTGGGAAAAGCAGCAAATTTCGAGCTGTTTTTACATCAAGCATGAAATTTCCTCATTTGTTGTTTGATGGCTCCTTTTCCTGTTCTTGTCTGGAAAATAAATTACCTTTTGTTGTGTGAATAAACTTTTAACAATAAATGAAAAAGAAAGAATATAAGAAAACAAAAGTTTATCATCAATTTCATTAACTTTTTAAATTTAGTCCTATATATAGTTTTTTAATTAACTGCAATACTTTGGTGAATTTATTTGCTTTACGATGCTTCGAGTAAAATTATTCCCCAGAATTGTAAATATTTTCCAGATGCACAAATGAATTTTTTCTAAGAAATTTATGTGCAGTTTAAACAGACTTGTTTTGTTGAGGCCACAGTCTGCAGATGAATAAAAAAGAAAAATAGCTTAGACAGCTAATCTAGAGTTATTTAATGGCTTGAAAAAATCGATACGTATGTTTATTTCTTATAAAAATTAATAATTTTCATATAAATTCATTCTTGTTGTATTTTTAACATCGATTTTAAATTTTAAAATGACAAAGAACCAACATTAATATACAGAAGATATTTTTTCCTTTTTGGTGAAAAAATTTTATTCTTTGAACAGCTCGTTTATGCACAGTTTGATCCATTTTTCACGACGAATATTTTTTCCAATATGTGTTTCCGACAACGATGATCTTTAAATCGATTTAGTCTTATTTTATGCGACTCCTGTTTGAATTGAATTTGAAATTTTTCCTATTCTTAACATTTACTTGGTTCAGACTTCATTAAGTGATGAAATTGACTGATAGACTTGAAAGGACCTCGAGGAATTATAAATGTTGTAGTAAGGAAATTAAAATGAAAAAGCAAATTTCTTTATCGCTTTTTCACATTGAATTTGTCAACGTGAGAAATTGCATATTTAAAACTAAATTCTTTTCATATACAATTGTGGCAGAAATTTATGAAATAAGTTTTTGTAATATTTTCTTTTCTTTAATCTAATTTATTATCACGATTATTTAAATTTCTTTCAACAATTTCAATAACGCAAGTTAATATACATACTCGAAACTGCAAAGTAAATTTGAAACCACTAATATACTGAGAAAAGTCAGCAAGCAATAGCGTATGGAGAGAGGATTAGTAGGCTGTTCACGCTACTAATTCTGTTAATGGCCTCCAGACATTTGCCATATCGTTTCAAGTTTGTCAATGAAATTTTAATGGCACTTTATTTGATGCAAGGAACTTTGAGGGGCATTAGAGTAACATGCCTTACTGATATTAGTGATTACGTTGGCTTTTTGAAGGTTGCCAAATGGACAAAAAAATAATCTTCTCGCTTTAAATGACGCGAGTTTTGCTTGAAAAATCAGCAAAATGGCTTCTTCTTGCTGCATGATGTGATTGATTTTCAATCTTGCCAGTTTACATAAGCTGCTGTCTCAGGATTATTCTACCTATTGTAGGATTGCTTCTGCCATTAAGCTTTCAATTCACATTTTGAAAGCTTCACCAAACCTACTTGTGCATTTCATTTAGGTCTAATAGAAGAGTAGGCTGGAGGGGAAGGATAGGCTTATTTTTCCCCTTCTTTTATACGCCTATTAAATTCCCCCTTCTTGCACTCTGAGCTTAAAAATAACTTCATTTGGGTTTATTCTGTATAAACTGCCTACTTGAGAAACAGAGAATAAGTTTTGCAATAATTTTTTTCCGTAAAAATGAATATTTCGAGAAGTGGAAAAAAGAAAAATTACAAGAAAAATTCTACATGGCACAGATATGGAAGAAAATTTATGTTTGCTCAACTAAATCTTGAATTTCAAGAAATACTATATTAAACAAAAGTGATTATAAAAATTTGAAGTTTTTTTTTGTGGAATGATTTATGAGGAAGTTACGATTATGAATTTTTTGAATTTACTTAACACAATTTAACAAACTTTTAGATTAGAAAATGTAAGATGTCAATATGCTTTGTTCCCCCAGGCATTTTAAAACCCAGTAGCAACCTCTCATTTTAACTATTGTGTAGGGAATCAATAAATGAAACTGAATCCCAATAACTGAAGTTCATTCAACTTTGATTCCCAGAAACAATAACAAGTTGAGTGTGGCTGCCCAAATCGAAAACCTCTATTTATATTTAACCCAGTATTGTTTGTAGTCATTTTTTGAGGTATCAATAAATAATTTGAGGCAATCAGCATATAAACTTCTCATCCATGATGCATGAAAACAATGCAGAAAAGCTGCTCCACTTGCAACTAGGGGCAGTCAGCTGCATAATACTCTCATTCCTCTCCTTTTTTCTCCAGACTTCGGTGTAATAAAGTGCTTGCCAGGTGTCCCCTACCATCCACTCTTTGTCTTTTATTCCCCACTCCATCCTATACGCGATCCCTTCATATTTAAGGGGGCTCAGGAGAGCCCAGGGGGTGCCTGAAGGGAATTCACTGGCCATTCAAATTGGCTGATGGAGAGAAATTGCAGCCAAGCCATCTTTTTAGTATTGAATTAAACCCTGAGGGGTTAAATTTACTGTAGTATGACGTGACCTCTATTGTTGATTGCTTGAAAATGGTGTTAAGTGTTTGGCGAAATATCCATAATAGTAAATTAATTGAGTGTACAAATTGAAAACGATTTGGTGTGAAACTTTGCGTGGGTGACTGAGAATGTGCCAGGACTGCCGGTAAAAGAAAAAAAATTTATGTAGCGGCACTTCACGTTAATATTACTATTGATTTTTTGATACAACTGAAAGATATACGAGTTATTTGACACATCTAATTCAGTTCTAACAAATTGATATTAAAATACACTTTCAAATCTTTTTTTAAATTATTATTATTATTATTATTATGAAGCAAGTTGGAACCGTTGTTTGGCAACTAGATTAAATCGGATGATTATTTTAAGTAAAGCTGCAATTCAAATAAAAGCCATATGACAGAAATAAGATTTTTAGTTGTATAATAAGATAGTAAGAAAAAATGATTACCTTTTTATCATGTGCTTTATGGTGTGTGTAACCAAAGAACATGAGAGTAAAGGAAGAGAAGAGGCCACATGCACTTAATCTTGTTATGGATGAGTCCCCTGATGCAGTTGCAGCCACAGTCATGTTTCTATACGTTGAAAGAGAGGACCTGATAATAATTTCATGTCACTGACAGGAGATTTTTTGGACTTTTGTTAACCTTCCAAAGGATGACACAACCTCCTGAGTTAGTGCCAATCTGTCAGAAATATGGAGAATGTAATTTTCTGCAATGGTGAAAACGTTCGAAAAATTATTGACTCTTGTCACATTTTCATTATTCGTATATATACCTCTTTCACGTTATTTTTAACTTTGATTTTGATTATTTGTGTTCATTTCAGTGTGTGAATGTGAAGTGGTAAACTTTAATTACTGGTAATTAATCTTCTGCAAAGCCTTTCTCTAGATTATTAAATAATGAGCTTTTTAAGAGAAAATGCTGATCCATCTTAATTTAGTATTCTGAAAAGAAATGACTAAAGTGTTGTCGTTGGACAAAGCAGCTTGAACAATTATTCTGCATGTTTCAAAATGCGTTATTGAAATAGTTGAAATTATATCGTGTTTCTTTAATTTTGAAAATTGCGGTTTCATCTTTAATTTAAGATGAACTAACATAACTTTCGGTAAGCACTGAAATAGGATATAAATTTCGGTTTTCACCACAAATTCTACTTTGGATAGTCGACGTGTTTGGCAATAATAATAAATACTGGAAGTAAACTGCTTAAATGAATTTTTTTGAATTGTAAAAGAGTGTACTGGGTTTTAAATTACTAACGCCCAAGTCAAGCTGTGTTGTTGGCGTGAGTTAACGTTATTTTTCTTTTTCATTTGCAACAGAAAATAATTCATTCGACATCAGTTATTTTTCAAAACTGCATTATCTTGATAATCATAGTGAAATTATTATGGGAGTTACTTCGAATTTCTTGCTTCGAAGAAGCTAATCGCATTTCCTGGCAAGTGTTTATTTAGGAGTGAGTAAACGTTTATCAACTTTAACCCAACACAAGTTTTCCTTGTATTTTTATGTGCTTGAGACGTTCCATATGGTCACCATATACCGCAGGTTTTTCTTTTTTACACCCATTGTTTATACTTATACATGAAAATTAAATTTTTAAAAGTAAACTAATTTCATTTACTTGTGCAAATAATTTAATGTTTGCTTTAAAATTTTAATACGGAATGCTGTCGAAGTAGAAGTTAATTTAAAATACATAAATAAGTTTTTTGTGTGTGTGTGCGAGAGCATAATAATATTTACTTAATAAACGCTATAATAAAAAAAATCGAATTTATTGATTTCTTAACTGCTTGCTACTTCACTGTGGCTTAAACATCTTTTTTACCATGTGGCTTTTATATTCACCACATTGCCCTTACAACGTTCCCTTAAAAAGACTTTGCAGAGTACATGTGTTCAATTCATTGCGTGTCTCGACGAGTCTTGGTTGGGGTATTTGTATAAAATGAACCATTTTCCCTTCCTGCTTTTTTGTAACTCGTTCTTTGCACACTGCATGCATTTTATTGATTGCGAGACTTGGTCAACAATATCCAAATTTATTGTTTAATATGGTGTGTTGGCAAGAGAAAGTATAGGAAGAAAATGAGAAAATGTAAGAAGTGTTTTGAGATTGTGGCTGCCAGCGACAGGATGAAAAAAAGTATAGGTCTAACTTGTGATTAGTTTCACATGACATGTGAGGTATATTATTATTTACAGAAAGCCCCTTGGGTACCCCATTTTTATTAGATCTTATTTTTTTTATAAGCAACCCTTACACTTCGTAGTACGATATAAAATTTGAAAAACATGAATAGTTATTACAACTCATTTCATTCATTTAATGAATTTACTACTGAATTTAGTTGGACACGAAGAGGATTTTTAGTTGTAAGGTTGTGAGTTATAGAAATGGGTATCTATTGACTTTACCCTCTTCCCGTATCCCCTATGGGAAAATGTGTCTCTAAAGGGAGGGAGGGTGTTGGTTGTTGGATTAGCAGGAGTGTGAATCAATAGCAACTAAAAGGAGAAAGAGAGAAAGAAGCAGGAATGTAATGGAGGCAAGTAATGCAATATTTATGTAGGTCTAACAGTTACTAGTCAATTTCACACAGTGACAGACTGAGGAGTTGTTAATTGAATAGACGTAAATCCTATTTCAAAAACTCTTATTAGAAATGAGAAGACTAGACTCGAGTCAAAATGTTGTTAATATGGCTTCCGAGGAAACGATAATCTGTTGTCAGGATGTGATGTCACGCTTCGACCGGATGTGGGCTGGGACGGTTACCTCAATTTTGATTAGCTTTATAAGTTAATAATCTGATTTATTACTATTATTAGAATGTCGGGGGATAAAGCTGTAAAGAAAGCTTTGATTTCAGCTAGGGAAAACAAGTACGAAATTTCATTTCATCAGTTTTCAATCTAATGGAGTCCCACATCCATTAGTAAATGTGTCACGCAACATTGTGTCCCGCGTTAACGGAGCTATAAACAATGCCAACTGTGGCATGTAATAAAAGCATCAAAGAAACTTATGTAAGTCCAACTGCGCTGTTAACAGGCGCCATTAGTGTCTGACAAAGAGTTATTGTTACGTAAGGGGGTAGAGCAACGCTAGCAAAAGCTTCCTGTCATTTGCACCAGCAGATGGCAACATGGCCGACCAACTGTTATCCCTGTTGCTATAGGCAACGCTTTGTGGGCCTTGATGTCTGTTTAACCTCACATTGTGCAAACTTTGACACATTTTAGGGACTTTAATCCCTGATGCCCGTTTTGGATATTATTTTTGTATTTATAGCACTTTCAGCGTCATCTTAAAGTATAAATCTGGATTAAAAAAAAGAAATGTATGCAAGCTTTATTTTATTACTTTAACATTTTGGTTCGATGCCTTCAGAAGTGGTTAAACCTCAAAGAATTAGTTGTTGAATAGTTGGTGTGACATATTAAATTAAGATAAGAGACTCAGTGTAATCAATTAACACCTTTAATTTTCTTTCCCCCAGATTCAGTCTACATTGAAAGCCAACGTCCGGAACAACCCTACTTTATCTGCACAATACAAGACTTCCAACGGGTAAGCAAACAACGCATTTCCTACTCTATCCGCAAGGAGCGCTGAGCGTCTGGCTTTGATTTCAACTTTGTTCTTGTAAATATTGATTGTTGGCGCCCACTGCACACGGATTTAAGGGCGGAAGAAGCAATGAAAAGGAGTGGTGCAAATCTCAGTTTATTCCCTTTTCCATTTTCACTTCACAAATGCTCTTTACTGAGAAGAATCAATGGTAGAAAGATGACAGGATTATTGTTCTATTGCTATTTGCGGTCAGATTATAAAATGGTACCAAGTAACATCGTCGTTTAGAGCATGTCAAACAAACGAAAACTTTTTCCTGTTGAATTTAAGATGTGAATGTTTTTCATCAGAACTGAGCGATAAAAATCAATGTTTGCGCACCAAAATATTAGCAGTTTATTTATTTTGTTTGTTTATTATAAATTAGTGCTTTGGTTTGAATAATCACCAGTTGAAACGCGTTGGAATTAATATTAATGAACGAGAATGCATAATAATAAAAAAGAAATGTTCAAGAATTAAGGGAATTTTAGCAATTGGTTCCCAGTACAGTAAATTAAACTTTAAGGTTTAATTACTGAAATTACTTAAAATGTTATCTTTATATACTGATCTATATTACACATTTACTCTCAAGTTTATTTTTTCTTATTTATTTCATCCTTTAAAACGTAGAAATATAAAACTTTACGGCCAACTTTGAAATAAAATATTGTGATGTAGAGAATTTTAAAGTTTCACTACTCGAGGATTAACTACAGAACTAGAGACTTACGAATGGATAGATGAAAGTAGGTCTTTTGTACAATAAATCAGGATTTACTAATTCATTGCATTGCCAGCCAACTATCATTTGTATTCCGCATCAAGCATGGCTCCATAATTAGATTAAGTCAACAGTCTTAAGTGTATACGAGCTCGTTACTGATGGTTGTCATGGCAGTAGATTTGATTTGAGTGATTAGACTAGGTCATATCCTTAGCATCGAGTGCTGAGGTTACTGTTTTTAAACGATCAAATGACCTCTGTGCCTGATCCCAAGACTGTTTGATATTCGAGTGGTGAATTATGCAATAATTCAAGCGCAGAGAGAGAGACTTGTGTCCTGCTGCAAATCTGCACGCTATTGATGTACACACTTTTACTTTCTGCCAGTGAAAAAGAAGTGTAAAGAAAAGGCTGCACCTGTGTAAACAAGTGGATAAGCTGTAACGTGAAATAACAATGAAGTAATAATAATGTCACACAAAATAAATGAATTTGTTAATTGAAAGTTTTCCTGTTTGAACAACTAATTGATGAAAAATTAGCTAAGAAAAAAAATCAGTTGAATTGTGATGGAAAAATAAGTGCAAGTGTCTGACAGTAATGTTCCATTTACTTTGTCAATAAAAATAACTTGTGCGTCATTTCTCTATTTACGACTTAGTGAATTGACAAATCCAATTATTTTGAAACTGAATCTAATCTCGCCGACATTCCAGTACGAAACTGCACTTCACTAAGGTACTGTAGAACTACAGGCAGATAATTGCAAGTTTTTTTCCCCCAACAGAATTTATTTCCCAAGGCTTTGACTCGCTGATGAAATAATGTTAAATGCTAATGTTGAGAAAATAAATGTTGACTTTAGGATACAAACACATTAGTTTCCATTTTAAGAGATATGCTTTATAAGACTCAGCTGTTTTGTGAAATGTGACGTAATGGAAATTTAAATACGAGATTAAACTGCAATCAAAATAACTTATTCGCATTTTTAAAAAAAGTTTTAAGAAAAAAAAATGTAATTTAAACAATGGAACTGAGTTTAAGGAATGGGAGAACAAATGTTGATTCTTTGGAAGGGCAAAAGGTCTTTCAAAATAGATTGTTATCTTTGGTGCTTGATAAGATTGACGAGAGTGGGAGCCACTATTCTTAATCCATTTACTCGGTTCTCTGTAAACTATTTATGCCTTGGACTGAATTACAAATAAATCATTGATAAGAATTTCTTAAATTACTTCTATTAGCTGTGATGGAATACTTGCTACATTAAGTAAAGGCAGCTCAAGTTGAATTAATTTATAACTAGATTATTCCTTTCCTTGTTTAATCATTGTTAATCATTGTTAATTGAATCATCTCCATTTCCTTCCCCTGTCAATAGAAAGCCATTATATTGATTAATACAGTAGTTAAGTGCTGCAATAATATCATCATCATCGCATGGTGAAAAAATTACTGCCATTTTGTTGCCATATTCAAGTGTCGTTACGTTTTATTATATTGCACGTTATTAATCAAGTAAAAAGAATCTCAAATCTAAGAATGGAATAATCAACAACAATCATTCTTTTTAAAAAACATAGAAAATAAAAATAAAAAAAATAAAAATAAAAGTAGTAGATACATGCTGTTTAAGTTGTGACACAAAAACATTATTCGTGAACTGACATCAATCTATTATTACAAAATAAATTTATTTTTGTCTCTTTTCCCCCGTTTCCTCCTCCAGATAACCGTGAAACACAAAACCATCAGTCGAAGTGACGTGTTTGAAATTGTAGTGTTTGCGTGCTTCCGGTGTTGTACAGTTTAGTTTACCTATGCGTGTTTATCTAGATAAAAGCTATTTTCTACCAACTTCCTCCCCTCATTTGAATTTGAATGCATTTCTTAATTTTATATATTTTTTCTCGTGTATTTTTTGTAATTCCAAACGCTTATAAATACTAACCAATATTTTTCGAAAACACGATATTTTGATAAGATTTCGTCCCCCTCAATACTATTTTCTTTGCTTGAATGGCCTTTGAATGGCGTATAAATTGCCAGATGATACTTCATTATACACTTGGGTGATTTGTGGCACTAAAGGGTTAGTCCATTTTGTTTTGAAGGTGAGCATTTGTTAAGAGACCCAGGTGTGTATTCTTTTTTCATAAGAGGCTTTTAGGAGGCTAGCCGACTAGAGGTTCATTATAATGAGGCGTATCAATTAACTCGCTATACCGAAGTAAAGTCTTATTTTAAACGGATTAATTACAAGTTGCATGGTTTATTTATCATTTAAATCGATATTAAGTATAGTAATTGCAGAAGTATATAAATAATTAAGTATATTTACAATTTTCCCCAGTATATTTAAGCTGGAATGTGATAAAGGTTTATAATTTTATCAAAAGAACATTTTGAAAAGAAAAAAAATAATCTCCTCAAATCCTTAATCGTGTAATTATAGTTGAAAATGATCGCTAAATTGCTTTGGAGAATATTTAAAAATTACAAATTATGTAATCTTTAACAAAGTCTTATTTTATTTAACGAACTGGGTAAATGTACGTTTTAATAAGGAATTTCCATGCCAATTATAAAATTTAAAAAATGTCTAAAGAGGGTTAAAAATTAAATTTGAAAACTATTGATGAAATTAATAGCGCTTAATTCACATGACATATTTAATCATTAACACTATTGATATCGTATTTGATTTAATTCTTTGAGTGAATCTGCTCAACTAAACCACTTCCTGTCATTTCGCGCTAATTTTTCCGTTCCTGCTGACGAGGCTAGTGCTTTAGTCTCGCCTTCTCTGACCGAACGCTGCGTTTTGTTGGTGTCAGGTTTTGAGAGAACCAAGCCACACTCACTCTCTTGTGGCTCCTTAATTCAACACAGCTCCCCCTCATACATTTTGCAGATGTCATCAATTGGATTTTGACTTTTTATTACGCATATGTCATATTTATGTGTGACGTGACTTGTATGTGACTTGACGACATGATGAGCTTACCTTGGATTACGTCCTTAATCCGACTGAGATTTAGGTAAGACCGACGACTCCAGATTTTAAGATAAGATTTAAAAACAAATTATTTGGTATATGAAAGTAATATTTTATTTTTTATTAGTACATTAAGGTGTTGGGAAATCAGTTTTATAGGGACTTTTTTATATATATTTATTATTCTTGCGTGAGGCAATTGGAGATGTCATTTACACTTACAGAAAATTGAACCGAGGATAATTTTACACGAACGCAATATTTTTTTGCGGGGTGAATTATAAGTAGGCTGCATTTATTTATTTTTTTTGAATTTGTTTACTCAAAATTATTTTTGGGTTTGTCCATTTTTTAATTCCTAAAATGTATGCATTAGCAAGATTTACATCTTGGATCATTGACTTTTGACCCATATGGCTGTTAGAGTAAAATCTTTTCTTTTCGGAAAGAAAGAAATACACTCTTTGCTTTGTTAAAGTGTTTTCTTGTCCCTTATCAGTTTTTTAAAACCCAACTTTTGTGTTGAAAAAGCTTGGAGGAAGGAAAGAAATAATCCTTTTAAAGAGCTAACATCACATGTGCTACTAGAGGTTATTGACAAGAATGTCAAGAATTGTATTTAAGGTGAAGTTGGAATTTAGGAACCATTTATTTTACTGGCTTTATATTTTTATGCAAGTCAGATAATACACGAGTTTAAATTGATGGTTTAGAGTAATGTGGTTAAGATTACGTAAGAAAATCATGCAAACGACGTATTTGGGTTGACTTAACTTTAGAACCTTATATTAAAAAGATAAAAGGTTGTCAAGAGATTTTATTTTTTTTATAACAACTCTTACTATATTGGATATGGAAAAAGATAAAAACTTGTCTCGAAGGTATTTCCTTTTCTTCACTCTTTTTTTTCCTTCTCCTTTTTGATGCCCGCACTGGATGGAATGAACCATGAAGTGTATTGACATTTCAAATCAAAATAAAGTTTATATTGCATTTAAATTAACTTTGCTTAAATTTTATTATGTAATTAAGCTAAGCGTGAGCTGGTTTTTTAAAAACCATTTTATTAAAGCTTAATTACTAAAATTTAAAACAAATTAAATTCGTAGCTGCATTTTTGACAATGTGGATTCCCAAGTGTTAAAATATAAACAGTATTATAAATTATAAATAAATTTCAATGAAGGAAGGGGAAAAAAATCTTTAACCTTCTTTTCATGTCTAACTGCCATGTAGTAAAAATTGTATAAAAGGGGATCTCTTTTTGTTGTAATGCAACTCCACCTCTCTCAACTCATGTCAAAAGATTCATTCTACCCTTAACCCCCTCTTTTCTGGTTTTACCCCCAACCACAAGCGCAGTGCCCTGACTAAAGCTCTTGAAGACAATTTGAATTATGGCCATACATGTGCCCTGCTGGAGGCCATACCAATGGCAGACCTCCTACCTCACTTCCTTTAACAACATCACCATCTTCGTTGCTGCCTCTTGAAGGAGACCATCCCCTTTATTCGAGTAAACATTAGGTTTGTTTCTAAGATGAGCTTTATGCCCATGTTTATGAGCTAGTTTGTGTCAAAATGGCCGACTATATGTATAGTGGGCAATGTGAAGTGGGTAATAACAGGGTGAGATAGCGGAGAAAGATGAAAATAGTTTTGCGAGGGGGAAAAAAGGGTTATATTTGGGTCAAAGGAGATTTTAGAATGGTCTGGAAAATTGACTGTTAGCGATAGGTCACGAGTCGATAAAACATAAATAAAATTTTTAAAATTTTATGACTAAAGTCTCCTGTAAATGGAAAAAAATGTTTGCTAAATATTTCCAACTTTTTTTTATGTGAATAATTAAAGAGAAAAACATTAATTTTTAAAGATAAAAGTGAAATATTGAACTCACTTATTGACTTTAAGTTGTGCTTTAAGCTTATTAAGCGATTATTTGTGTGCATGTAGTAGTGAAAGCAAATTCAGGTTTGCTTCCTATTGAATTAAGAAATTTTTTTAAAACCCTTTTGAATAGAAATAAAGAAATTGTTTGCAGTTTATTTTCAGTTGTTGAAGTATAATAAACATTTGAGAATGCAAAACTAGTTTCCCCCAATGTTGTAACAAGTGACAACTCTCATGAAGAATGTAGTTGCCATGACAGCTTTCACAAATGGAGTAGAAAATTACAAGTAAGGGGGCGGTGGTAAGAGATGTGAATTAAATCGCCCCTTTTTTATTGCTACCATAGCAACAACACTGTTGCCATGGTAGCAGCGATAAATAGCGTACAAAGAATCTGAATTATGCTTTCAAGGGGGGCTTTATGTGATTACAAGTTTGGGATTGTCATTTGGTTTTATTTCTTTTTTCTTTTAAAAAGACTATTGGAAATGTTTAATTTTAGCTTTAATACTTAAATATAAACACGTAATTTAGGGGATTTTTGTGTGCCTTGGCTGAAATGTAATATTAAAAAGCTGTTTTTATAATTAATGACCAAGTTTATACGGTTGCTACGGTGATTGTTTTTTTTTTCCTTTTATCAAGAGGATTTGTGGCACATCTGTTACAGTTGCATTATATCACGCAACAGAAACGAGGTTGAAAAGGATCTGGCAAGGCAACATTAGCTTTGGCTGACATGTTTTTTTTTTTAGAGGATAGCGTAGTAAAGTGGTGGGACCCGGTCTAAGTGACGTCAGAAAATGATGGCGTCATTGAAAATTGCAATAGACATTTTTATATGAGGTAAAGTGCAGCGAGATGTGAGAAAGCAATTTCAAGAATTCAATATACTTGGGAGCTTTTGAACTTGAATTTATCATTCATCCGACAAGAAAATTTTTTTCTATTAATATTGCATGTAAAAAATTTGCTCACAGTTGTCAAATTTAAGTGCGAAATGTCCTGATTGTTGATGTTATTCTTGTTGTAAGTTTAATTGGCTATTGTTTATGAGTGTTAATTGTTATTTGTGGAAGGTAGAGGAAAGGTTTTGAGGTCAGATGAGGGTTTAATGAGAAGGTTGTAATTGTTAGTTCTCATTAAAAAGGTGTGTAAAAATATTTTATGTTTGTTTAACTAAAGTTTATGTTGCTTTGAATGATTTTTTTAATTTTTTTTTGTTTATGATAAGAGGAATGTTTTATAGTTTTTATGAATTTATAGAATTTTAGCTCGTTGTTTATTCTAGGATTGTTTGGTTAAAAAAGTAGGTTTAAAGTCGTTAACTGTTTGCATGAGAGGATTTGAAATTTATTTTTAAATTTCCCGTTTTTATGAAGAAACCGGAATGTTGTAATTAATAACTAATTTTTTTTAATTTTTATGTCATGATTATTTTAAAAATTGAAGAGAAAATGTAAAAATGTTTAGGGTTGAATGTTAAAATTAAAGGTGTCAGAGTATTGTTGTAATAAGATCATATAATGGCGTTCAATGTGGTATTAGTGAAATGTGAAATGTGTAGCTCATAACATTAAGAGAAGGGGAGAAATGACGACATGTGGCCTCCTTTTCCTTCCTCTTGTGGATCGATGCAATTTACTGAGGAGAAAACAAGAGGCAAGCATTATATAGAAGGGAGTAAAAATTTTACACCAAAACACTATCATTAAGCTTATTTCCAAAAGAAGAAAAGAAAAAAAGACGCTGACTTGTAATTATGTCTTTTTTTTATGTTATTGACTTTAAATTGGAGTTAAAACAGGAGATTTTTATCAATTTCAAGTATTTACTTCAAAAAGTGCAATTCATCAAAAAGTCGTTTATAATAAAAAGGAACATTTCCATAATTTTGTATGGAAGTGAATATTTTCGGAACTTAGTTTTGATTAGTTAGTACACATACGAGTTGTTCGATGTGTATTATGCAAGAACTGCCGGCGGAAAGGGAAAAAAATGTTTTTATTTAGAAAGGAAATGAAACAAATATTTGTTTTCGCAAAAAATAGAAAAAAGAAAAGTAAAAAAAAAAGATTAGACTATGAAAACCATAATGAAATGTTTAATACACTACGAAAATAAAAATTCATTTTTTGCCAAAACGTCAACCTTTAAAACTCAATTTATTTAACGCAAAACCTATAATTATCTTTTAATATCGTCCATAATATTTTTTATGAAAAATAGATTTTTAAAAAACGTGAAAAAAATAAAAAAACTGATCACCAAGTAGTGACAAGACCTTTATGTTGTTTCCATGACGACAATGAAATCTTCCATCTATATCCATCTCTGGGGACTTGAGGTTGAAATAAGGGTCACCGACTAAATCATCACCTATGGTTCATGCGATGGGTCCTACGCCCAACAATTAGGATAAATTATTGTTGGTAATTATAGTGAGGTGACAGAAGGAAAAGCATTGGCCCATATGATATTAATGAGTAAATTTTCCCACACTTCCATTTTCTCCTTTCTCTCATGATAAATAGAATGTATAGAGATGACAGGTGTGTGCAACCACACTTCTGATAAGCTTCATATTTCACACCTGTCATTCTTTGCAAAGGAGGATTGTGATATGGTTTTGTAATTACTCTCACCTGGGGCATTACTAGTCTGTCAAAAAGACATTTTTTGAGTTAAAAGAAAATAAATGTGGGATTGGGCCGTGACTAAAGTCCTTTGTCATTTTCATGATATAAAAGGTCCTTGTATTACATTATGAAGATGTAATAGAAAGAACTTTACATAGAAACTAATCGGACTAAATAGTTTAGCGATTATTTGAGTGTAAGTTGGTGGGGGTTTATTAAACGGAGGATGGCCACAATTCGAATAAATACGGTATTCATCTTTAAATGTAAGAATTTGTAAAGATTTTCATTGAGGTTAAAAGAGAAATAAAATGTATTAAGAGTGTGTTAATTTGTTGTGAGATTAAATGAATTTATAATTTCAAATAAAGAATATAACGGTGGAATTAGAGAAATAATAAAAAGTCATACTTTGTCAGTGATGGTTGGCAATTGATGTAACTGATATGAGCAAGTGTTGGGCTCGGATTAGGCTTAATGCCAAGTTCAAGTTTTATATAACACGGCCACTGAATAACGAGCTTATTTTGGTTGCAGTTTAAATCCCAGTAGTAATTTTCATTTTTAATCTACACGAGATTTCCATTTGTGCATGGCGCAATTAATTGGTATAAAGAGAGCAAGCGCATTCCCAAGTCGAACACATTCTTGACATTTGTAAAGAAGAAATGTCTTTCTCCTTCCTTTTCAATCCATTGTGTGATAAAAAATGCCTTGGCTTTGTGCCCCTCCTTGGGGTTCCTCGAGGCAGAGTTTAACAGGTCAGCAGCCACTCTGGATGTGACTTCCGCTCTTGTCACCTTATGACTCGCCCACTACCACAGTGGCATCCTAATGGCTTGGCTTTGCCACTCGGAATTACACATTAACCTTGGGCCACAGGTTATATGAGGTATTTTACCACCAGAGAAAGTGCCACTCAATGAGTATAAAAGACATTTTTGGCAAATAGACAAGAATCACAAGCTTACTTTCTTCGACGAACATTTTGGCAATTTGTGTTTCGGCTTTGGTGACAGGTTTAACGACTGGAATTAGACAGAAGTTTATTGATCCCGCTCTACTTATTAAAAGATTTAAATGGATAAACGGTGTTTAGAATGTTGTTGACGTTGTCAATTTCGATTAGGTTATGTGGTTTACTTAAACTTAGAGGTAAATATTACGTGTTTTATTTTGTAATTTAAATACGAATTACGTAACTAATACATTATAATGTTAGAATAACAAGCTATTTCAGTTCAAAGTTGTTTTCGAAATGCAAGCTCATTCGATGCATTTCAATCTCTACGAGTAGGCGTGGTCCGCGTTTTAAATCTTATTTTTAAACGCGTTAATTATCGTTATTGATAAAAATCAATAAAATCAAAAAAAAATCAAATCCGCTTGTGTACTAATTTTTTGAAAATAGCCTGATTCATTGAGGTAAATTAACGACTATCAAATTGAACTATTTTTACAAGTTTTATGTGATGCAATTTTTTTTTTAATTTTCCTTTTTTTATTGCATGGCTAGCCTATGGTAGCTTTGGCTTATTATAATAACAAGGTGAAAGTGAGCAGTTGAGTGAATTTGAATCAAGAAGGAAACAGGAATTGTTGTTATTGTTATGTGGGGGCGCTATGGTTGCAGAGAATGTAATTAGTTTGCATGTTGCTTGTAAAGCGTGTAATGTACTTTCTTTTTCTTGTCTTTTACGATCCTCTCGACGTTCGCTGGTGTTGCGCGTATGTATAATTAGATATTCAAGTTTAAAATTGTTGCCTAATTTTGATGATAAAGTGAATTAGAATTTTAAAAATCGTTTGCTTTCGTTCAGTTAAAACTTTGGGAAAAAAATAGAAAAAAGTGGTAAAATAGTAATTTGCTTTAAATTAAAGTAGCGTGACTGTGAAATGACATTTTTGAATTTACAAGATACAAACCAATGTATTCAATGTTTACTTAACTAACCTTTTTCAGCAAATTAAAGTTATCAGTATGTACTTAGTGATTGCTGTGTGTACTCACTTGTGTGTAACAATCAACAGATAAACATAAAAAAAGGCAAGCGTATTTGTTTAGGCAGCTTGCCAAAAGATGGAGTCTCGTTTGCAAATAAAAAAGTAAAATAAAAAAAATTCTTCGTATTTGGATGTTGACCTGACCATTTAAACACTCAATTTTAAGCTTGTTCAGAGCCATCGGTTTCTGTTTTTTCTAACAAAGAGAGTGTATAGGGGTAACGTACTGGCTTTTTTTGATGCTGTAACTGTGACAGTAACACTCATTATAGCGTGAATGGAAGAAATATAGCAGTTGGTTTTTTTCCCTTTTGCTTAAAGGAAATTCTATTTTTGAACTTTTTTGTAGGTAAATAAACAAAAATGTTTCCCGAATTTGGTTCTTTTCGTTATTTTTCTTTTTCTTTTTATTATTATTGTTTTTTTTTTTTAACTCAAAGTAAGAAAGGTAAATGTAATATTTTGTAACGGTATTTTTATTTTTTTATATTGCAGAGTAAAAAGGGGACGTTGATGGTGAGTGTGAAATGGTATTACAGACCATCTGAAGTACCCGATTCCGTGTACCAGCTATTGGTTCAAGATAGAAACACCGAAAATGGTAAACATGCTTTCATTTTAATCTATTTATTTATTTATTTATTCCGTTTCCATCAACTAAAACCGAAACATAAAATTTTGTTTATGGAAACTTGTTTATTTATACATCTTCGGACTAACGTTTTTGAATTGTTTAATTACAAATGTTTAATGAGCTCTTAGCTCTTTTAAAATTTTTTTCTTCTAAATTTTAATTTTTTGTTTATACAACACTCCCATTTCAACTTTAAATTTAGCTTTTATTTTTTGCCCTAAAAATTTGATAAACTCGACATATGGTTTAATTTAAAAATGATTAAGCATATATAAATATTGAAGAATTACTTTAGGGAAAATAAAAGAGAAATAACGAACAAGTCCCCGAATTTACTAATCTGAATGAAGTGACGTCACGTTGTGAACCGGTCACCATTCGGTTGCGTCTAAAAAAGAAAAATAAAATGAGCTGTGCGATTAACGCGTAGGCCAATGGGAGCGCGCGTTTTGTTGGCTGCGGGATTTGTTCGTAATGGCCGTCGGTGTTGAGTCGTCGAGTCAATAACGAGGGTGTAGTGTTTTTGGAGATGTGGAATATTGTACAGATTTTAGCCCGTTTTGGCGACCGGATCTTGAAAACTAGTAACGCTTGCTATTTCCAAGGTCTTTGGATTAAGGGAATGAATCCCACACTTTGATGGGTGAGTGATGTTTTAATGAGAGCTCGTCTTTCGTACTCTTTATTTTTTTTTCTGTTGTTGATTATTTCCAATCTTCATTTTCCGATTGCGCTTAAAGGGATAAAAGCGTGCAATCGATACCAACCCCAGACTGTTAACGTTGTATCCCATCATGTTTTGCAGTGTTTACTTTAAAAAACAATTTTTCTTGTCATTTAATTGATGTTGATAACGCCGGAACCTATCATTATCGATAGCTGAGTAGGAAAGAAATGACAATTTCGTTATAGTAAATCACATTTTCCGAATAGTAAAAAAACAAACATTAATATGAAACTACGAATGATCGATTTGTTGTTACCAACTTCGAGCGCGCTTTTGTTAAATATTTTCTTTGTTTTTATTATTTAATTTGAATTTTAATTATGATTTTTTTTTTTAAATTCCAGAATCAGGGAAAAATTTAATTGTTAAGGATCCTGTTGTGAAAGCAAGAGAATTGTTTATTTCTGATGCTACTGATACATACCCTGTGTCAACTTTAAGGTAAAGTACAAAAATTTTTGAAATTTTTTATTAATAAAATTGTCAGACTAGAATTTATTGTTTGCATGTGGATTTAGTAACATTTTGTGATTTTACGAGTTTCCTCCAGTTGTTGTTTAAAATAAAACTCTTTGTCCACGTAGAATTATATTATTTCATAGCTTTAATAAGAGTTAATTTTTTTTTTCTGAATGTAGAGGCCAGTGCGACGTGCATCATTATCAGGATATCTTTGCAGTAAAAGATTTCCTTCCAAAACCTGACAGTTTCTTCTACATTCTTGGCTATAACCCTGAAACCAGAAGGCTGGCGAGCACCCAGGGAGAGATTAGGGTTGGACCCAGCCATCAGGTATATTAATAACTTAAAAGTAGGGAGCAAAGATAAATGGAGATTAAGATGCATTACACACACTTAATTTGAGTCATCTTAAAAATAAAAAATATTTCAATTGATAATATTTTGATAATGGAATTTATTATTGATTAAACTTCTAATAAATTTAGAACATTTTTATTTTGGAATTTTAATTGATTTTTTTTTTTTTTATAATTTAAGGCTCGCCTTCCCGAATATAAACCAAATATTCATCCCGATGGAATGCCCGAAAAGTGCCAGCAATGGGAGGAAGTACGATGGTTACCAGGCATGCCTGACTGTGACCTTCTTATGTACCTCAGGGCTGCCAGGTAAGAATAAATATTAGTAGTTATGCTGCATTACCTGTTTACAATTTTCAAAACGGTTTTTGCTTACTTTTTGCTTGTTGTTGAAAGCAATTTGGGAATCACAACATTCTACTTGTATTTGCCTGAGGTCAGTTGCGTGTAGATTAAAAAGAAAACCATTACTTTTTTTCGCAATCTGATTGTATTGTAATTTATAAGAGAAAAAATGAAGATGTCATGTCATCATATAATCTCGTGCATTTCTTCCCACAATATTGCTTTTGTCCTGTTGTCACCCGACTCCTTCTTCCGTCCTCCCTCGTGCATATCTTGATGACAGTCACACGTGAAAGGTTCCACAAACTGTTGGATTTGCTTGAGAACTTTCTCTTGCGTTCACACAATCCAAAAAGGGATGTGGGGGCGGTAATCTGAAGGGAATAGGTGGGGGATTGTAAGATAAAGAGGGCCGGTAAAACCCTTCTTATGGCGATTGTGGTCTTGAATAAATTTAAAAAACGTCTTTATATCAATTTTCATTTTTATTTATTTTTATTTTTATTAGATTTTAATTTTAGTAACCGAAATATTGTGATCGTTGCATGATTACAGTAGGACCGCGTCGTTTCCTTCCCCCCTTTCCGATCGATTTTCTTTTTTTTTTTCTCTTTTTTTCTTTTCTTCTTTTTTTTTCAGTATCGTTGTTGGAAACGCAGTTGAAATTTTCTTTTGTCTGATGTTTAAGTTGGAAGTGGGTGGGAACCTGCGGGTTGAGTTTGGGCGTTGATTTTTATAAGGGTTTAGCAGGGTTATTATTTGAAGTTAATAAAGGTGCGAAGAAAATTATGATTATAGTTATAAGTTATAAAACTAACCATTTAAAAAAAATTATTATATTTGTGAATGCTCTCCTGCGACGTTTTGCAAGTCCTTTGAGTAATTTCTTTAGAGATTTATAAGTTTGGCCAACTTATAAATCATAATTTGTTAGAAATACGATTTTTATCCTGTAATTATTTTCACATTAAGTGATTCGTTTTTCTCTAATTTTAGGAGCATGGCTGCTTTTGCAGGGATGTGTGACGGCGGTTCTGCAGACGACGGCTGTTTGGCTGCTTCGCGAGATGACACAACTATCAATGCCATGGACATTGTGAGTATCTGACGACCCCATTCAAATTACTAATTGCATTCTGTAATTTGAACTCAGATGGGCATAAAAATAATTTTACAAAAAAATCGTGTTGGAAAAAAAGAAAGAAATGTAGTTTATTATTTCCCCAAAGTATTTTTTCTCCACTTCTGCACCATAAACCTAAAACGTTGTGGTTGTAATTTATTAAGTCTTTTGGATGACAAGTACTGGCATTTTATATTCCTGTTTTTTTGTTAGACTCGACCTTTCGACGCATAAATTAGAGTTTATGCTGACCCTGGATTGTAAAGGGAGAATAAAATGTGGTGGCTTTTGGTCTTTGATTTTATGTGCAAATTAGTAATAGTTGTGGGTTCTGCATCTAAAATGGTGGACGTGATGAATATGTAATGCAATTTGTATAAGTTGTGGCGTAATAAGAGTTTGGTAAATAATAAAATTTACTCGTGTATGAGTCAGGGTAGAAATCAGATTTGGTAATGGAGGTCGAGACTTTGGGGGAAATCGATTAGATTTGCAATTTTTTATACATTATTCCAGAAGAATAAATTATTCAGTATAAATTTTTACTGGTTGTAAATATTAAATGATTTTTAAGAGAGATAATTATCTTTTCTTGTGTTATCTTTAAATAATAATGGTTAAGAGTTGAGAAATGTTAAGATGTGGAGAAAATAATTGAAAGCATTTCAGCAAGTCTCATTTAATGGACACTTTTTGAAGTGTGTAAAAGGAGAAAATGAGGCGGAGTTAAATGCGCACTTGGTACAATGTGCTTTATGTGCATGTTCTGACACCCAATTTCATCGTTGGAAACAAGTGAGGCACGAGAGAAAGGAAAGAAGAGAGAAAAAAAGTTTTTGGGATCTTGCCAGGCACCAAGGGGATTTGCTTTTTATTTTTCTCAATCTCTTAAGTTTCCATCTTGTCAAAGACTCGAATGGAAGTGCAAGGCAACAGGAAATGTTGGGGATTCTTTTTAGATGAAATTTGGATTAGAGATAACGAGAAATATGGTATGAGAAGGGATTTAAAGTGGGCAAATTAGTTTTAATATGCAGTTTAGGTAATTTTTTAATCAGCGTTTTACAATAAGTTTTGAAATTTTTGCACTAAATTTTGTTTATGGCTGAATACGGTGAAGATTTGTTTTTATGATTTCGTTTTTTTATTCTGTAGTTAACTTTTTATTGACTGTTAATATCAGTCACAACCCAATTATTCTTTTTGTTTTTTAGCGGAAAAACAACCATTCACTTAAAAGCCATCACTAGTTTGAGACAGAATGAGATGTTATTTTTCGTTTTTAATATCAGAATGGATCCAACAGTGTCATAAATGTGAAGAGACAAACACATTTTTTTCCCCTTCTAAACGTTGTAACTATCGAGGCGAGATTCAATCATTAAAACCAAGGACGAGAGAAAAAATGGCGATGATATTTCTTTTCATTAAGAACAAAATAACAAGTCAGAAAATGTTACCCGCTGATTGCAATGTTTTGAACACGAATCTAAAATTAATGTTTTAAAATGAAACTGATTGTACCCTGTACGACATTGATGACCTGTATATAAAGCGAAACATATGTGGCTGTCAATTTATAATTGAAATCTTTTATTTATTAAAAAAAAACGGGAAGTTGCAGATTCTTAAATTGGCTTGTAATGATCAGTTCAATTTAATTATCAGGTGTATTAAATTTATATTTTTGTTATCATTTCAGTTACATGCAAGCAATTACGATACCGGGAAAGCTTTACAAGCGTTGGTTCGAAATCCAGTACCGAAAGGCGTGGACAAAAAGTGGACCGAAGACGAACAGGTCAGTGATGATTTATTTAATGTTTACAGTTAACGAGTTAATCGCTAAAATGCCTTGTCTGTACACGCTATTGGAACAAGGAAAAATTCTTTTCTACAAGCGTAAGAGGTTTATTTATTAGGTTTCAATTTTTGAAAAATGTATTTTAGTAAGAATATAAAAAAAAATCTCAATATTGAACATAAGTTTTCCTGTTCAACTACATTACGTATCAAATTGAGAGCCTTAAAGATTTTTTTGAGGAAAGTAGGTTTTTAAGGATGTTATTGGGGAAGTAATAAATGATGATTTATTTACTAGAGGATTAAACATCTGCTTATAAAACCTTGAACCAAAAAATATGAAGTGTTAGAAATTTTTTAATTTTTTACAAAAATTTTTTTTACAAAATTAAAAAAATTGTAGCTGGAATAGAGTATATTAATTTTCTTCTGATCAATTAATTCTTTGTAGTTTTAAAATTTTTTTTTGAAAAATCTAGAAGTAGAAATTTTATTCTCTGGATTATGAATATGATTTTATGTACTTATTTATGTATGACTCGCATTCAAACTGCAGCACCAATTTCAACTGCTTTTTTTCTGTAATGCGTTTCCATTTATGTGTACGTTGGTTTCTTTGTCTTCTTTCTTCCCAGCAAAAAATCAATGAATTTTTGCTCATGTAACGATCAGTCTCTCTCTGGTGTACAAATTGCCAAGGTTACTTAGCACTGGGGTTTCACTTGGGACTTGAGATAGTCCCTTAAGGACAAAACACAAGACAAGCCAATATTCGTGCGGTTGCTAAGATTTTTTCTGCTTTAAAGGGGATAATAAACAAATATTGAAGTTAGTGGAATTGATGACTAAAGTAAGAGTTAAAGAAGAATTGGTGAAGTGTGTTGAAGCTGATTCCGAATGGAATTGCAAGAGAAATAGAAAGTAAACAAGGAACTGCGTCTATCTTATAGTCAATATAGCAAGTAATAAAAAAGTGAAGACCAATCAAACTGAAAGGGTTTTAAAAATTAATGTATTGGATTTCATTTCAATTCATTATTTTTATTATTTATAAGGAAATATATAGAAAACCTCTTTACACTGCAATTTTTTGTAAGAAGTAAAAAAGAAAAATTTTGTAAATTGTTTTTACAATCCTAAATGCAATGCATATTTAATGTTTACAATAAATTTAATTATTGTAAATTTTTGTAAATCTTATTTTATTGCAGTGTTAGTAATCAGAATAACTGAATTCAGTTTTTTTGTTAATATAATAATATTTATATTTATATATATTTATGTTTTTTGCAATAACAGCTCAGTTGCAGTTCAAAATATTGGCAAATCATTTAAATAGGTATTCCATAAAAGGGAATTTGATTGACATTCAGTTTTTAATGTGCCATCTCACTTAAGTTGTCATCTTTCAGCTGACAGGAAAGGAAAATGCTTTGCGACTGTGACAAGCAGCACGACACAAAGTACAACACATTTTCTTTTTAAAGAGCAGTCACAACTTCTTAGTCTTGCCAGACATAGCAAAACACTAATTGGCTTGTATGTTAACTTAGCACTTGTTGGCATCTGTTGGCAATAAATTTCTTGGCCAGACCGGATAATATGGGGGGCCCAGTTTCATCTGATGTCATCTGGTGAGAATAAACAAAAATAATTATGTTTGGGGGTAAAAAATGTGTTGGGGAAATAAAAATGAAAGGTTTCTTTTATCAGGAGGATGTCTCCAATTATTTCGAGGGTTCGGTTTTGATTTATTAGTGAAATGGAAATTTTTTTAAAAGCAAAGTTTGAAATTCGGAAGAAATAATGCAAAAACAAACATTTCTTCACGAAATTGTGACATCGAGCTATGGGGAGCCATAAAGAGATGCCGTAATCAATAAAATCACATAAATTTACTCCCACATGACGGAGAAAATGGCAGTAATGGAGAGCTAAAAAGGAAGAACGAGGAGGAGGCTGCTGGTGTGGACACGATCTGTCTGATTAAGCTGGACTTGTGTGTGTCAGCAATGATTGGCCCAGAGGCTCACGCGTTTGTGGTACTGCCATAAAAATCAGCCCATAATGCACCGAGAAAAATCAATATCCTCTTGATGCTTTAAGAAGACTGAAAAGGGATAAGAAATTGCCCTCTTATCATTTGCTTGGTGTATAAAAGGATTGGTTAGAATTCATTCGAAGAGCCTGGATTACAGGGATGTTTTCAGGTGTACAGATGCTTAGAGATGGAGGATTTTTTTTATCTGCTAGGAAAGTTTTTGTGGGAAGTGTGATGTAATACAGATTTAGTTCGGTATAGTACTTTCAACCTCACGGCCACAGCTCACGGCAGATATTTGGTTTAAGGATGTGATGTGAAAGTTTTCTCCACTTGTGAGCATTCGGCATATATATTTTCGTGAGTGACGGTTAAAAAAACTGAAGATAAAGTTAAAGCTGATGTTTATAAGAAGTAAATCTGCTGGAAAATATGAACTAAAAATGTCTAGATTTTCATTGAGGGATTTAATGCTACAAAGGAGTAGTTTTGACTCGGTATGGTAATTTTAAGCTTATTAAAACAAAATGTTTTACTTTAAATTTTTCTTTATTTTTTTTATTTACTCCAAAAATTACTGAGCGTTGTGGATGTGCGATAATGCTACATGTCACAATTTTTTAAATTTTTGTTAGGAAAAATCAACTCTGTATTATAAAATAATGTTTTGTATATCGAAATTTAAATGAAAATTTTATTTAATGTAATATGATTATAAAAAATCGAAACATTTCAAATTATCGCAATATTGCATCGCACTTGCAAAAAAAGTAATATCGCACACCCACACCGAGTGTAAAAGATGTGTAATTTTGGGTGGCGGCATCTGCGGTTACTTTATAAAACCACTACGAACAATGGCGCACCTGTTTTCACAGGTAGAATGGACTCGACTGTTTGCCAATTTAATTAACCGCGCTGAGCCCTGTGCGTTTTGTGGAAATGGCTTTAATTACTTAATTGGCTGACAAATAGCAGAAGGCCGGTCATTACGTTATCCAGCAGCGTTTCTTTTAAAAACTTCCGGCCACCATTTTAAATTTTGATTTTTAATTGATAAAGATTTTTTTCGATTTATATTTTATTTATCCGTTTTGTTTATTGCCTCATATTTACTACGTCCATTAGCAATGCATGAATCGCTTTGCTTTTTTAATTATAGTTCTTTTTTATATACATACATAATGTTTATCAGCTGTAAAGGACTTTAATGACACCATTTTATGATGCATTCTTTTCACATCTTTTGTTTTGTTTTTTCTGCTTTTGCAACAGGTGCAATTATCAGGTAATAGCGAAAGATTATTAAAATGTGATTATTACGTAAGTAGATTAAATGGTTACAGTAAAAATAGGGATTTGATGATCAGATCCGGAAGTCGAGGCGAGACGGTGTTTATAGTTAATTTTGTTTTGTTTGTGATGTGAAATTGCAATTCAGTTGATTTACTATATTAGCACGACCATGAAGTGAAATATTAAATTTTTGACACTCAACTGCATAATGATACGGCTCCAATGAATTATTGGCCAATTTTTTCGGACTTTAATATCCGGCTATAGCCATTTTCTATCTTTATTATTAACATAAACTTTCTAAAGCTGAAGTGGAATTTTTTTTTGTAACTAATGTGTTATTTTATTGACGTAAAGCGCCTTTGTTAAACAAGTAAAAGATGTAAAGGTTTTTTCCCAGAACTTTTGTTTATTTTTCTAATTGGGTTTATAGGTCTTACATATACGCGTAAACTGATTATGGAAAAGTAAATAAATAACAGGAAATAAGATGAAGAAAGGGATTGGTCGTTGTTATAATGTTATAAAATACGGTAATACGTTTTTATATTTGGCTCGCACGAGGTTATCTGAGCTTATGGTACCGAATGACAGTAATGTATCGCGAGACCCCCTTTCCACCAACTCGTGGTAATGAACTGATGATTAGGCCATGTGACATTGGCAGCAGTTGGGGTTATTAGGGGCTGAATGGATGGTTCCCCTGTTTTATTATCAAACAGGCATCTCTGCTTGGCCATTGTGCGTTGAAGGAGGGGACATTGATTAGGTTTGGCACACCAGAAGACATCACTGCGTCTGCGTAATAATGGGTACATGAACCGGAAGTGGTGCGGTGGAAGAAGGGTTTGCGGTTGCAGGTTGCGTCACAAAACCTACCAATAATTAAATAATTAAATTTTTTTTAAATTCAATTTTAGTGAAATTGTAAATCTCACATGATGTTGGAAAATGATATATATATTTATTAAAGAAAAAAATCACTTAATGGATGGAATAGATTTTGATGTTGTGCAAGGCAAAAAAATCGATAAAGAGGTGTGGCGTAGGGTGTTAGCTATAGAGGGTAGCGAGGTGATCCAGGCTGAATTTCCCAGGATTAGCTGTGCCCCCTATTGGTCATTGTGGCGTGTGATAGAGTGAGGGGAGAAGATAGTAGGTTCTTGGTGCTGCTGGACTATAAGATAAAATGTAAACAGGGTGCTTGTGTGTTTGTCCAGAGTGTGAGGGGAATTTATAAAGAGGGATTGAGTCTGTATGTAGTAAAATGAGTGGCAAGGAAGTTTGTGTTTGGAGGGAATTAATTTTGACGTATGTTAATTGAATTTGTTTGAGTGACTGTGAAAGGTAAATATTTCCTTTTTTTTTTATATTTCCCCATTCCCAACCTTGTTTTGTGGTCTGAAAAATGGCAAGGGTCCAAATTTCATTTTTGTCAGGTGTAGAGTTTCTCTAGGTGTGTAAATTGGATTTGTAGTGCCTTTATTTTATTTGTCTTGGGGTTTATGAAAAGAAAAAGATTGAAAGAAAAATGTGGTTTAAAGAAAATTAAATTTTTAAGAAATATTTTAAAATAAATTTAAAATCATTTTTTATTACTTGTTTTACTACTGTATTGATAACATCCTTTTTATTATATGATGATTATTCAGTCATTTCAAATTTTTTTTTCTCATTGTTTTTGTCTAGAAAGCGTGTTGCTATTACTGCCCTCTTTTTTTTTCTTTTTTTGTTTCCTTTTATATTTATCTGTGGATGTGTATATTTCCTGTTGTAGCAGAACAAATGGCTGCTGAGGTCAGTGTTTATGGGTTATGTCTCTTTGGATATCCTCGAAGGACCTAACCCCTCCTCCCACTCTTGCTAGCCGTGCTCTTCCCTTTGGAACTTCTTGAACCCCTTTGGCCTCTCTTCGAGTACCGAAGTTACCCTCGAGGCTTGTAAACCTAATTTTTAAGTGAACTCAATTTACATTTTAATTGAAATTTAATGATTTGCAATTTAATTTACGGCCCCATTGCATAGCTGGGTATTTTATAAATTTTGAAAATGATTTTTCAGCGATCTTGATAATTTTATTAAGCCGAAGCTTAATATTTTTAAATTTAAAAAATAAAAAATAAAAAATAAAAATAATGATATGTAAACTAATCTGTTTCACTGCGAAGCGGTAGATTACAATGAAATGTCATAGAACATTAATTTCTAAATACCGGGAGTGTCTTATGGGCTGATGATTAATGCCTTTGCATTCGGTACCTAATTCGGATGTATGAATACGACCATAATAATTCGCTGTTTAAAGCACATAAAAGAGGATTTAAGTTGAAATCAACGAGTGTTCGTTATTCGTTGGTTATGTACGTATTGTATATATATTTCTTTGCTTTAAATCCTACCTCTTCAACTGTGGTGCAGATCCTCCCAAATCCGCTAGGTGTCGACCCTAATCAGATCATCAGCTGCTCCGTGGGGGAGAAACGAGCCACAGCCAATCAATAAATGTGCAGCCGAATGGATCGGCTCAACAGACGCTGCGCCCTTTACACGGATTTTTGGTTGAGTTTCAGGCAGACATATTGGTTTTGTTTTGTCTTTTTTAAAATCGTTTTTGCACTCTGATCTTAATAAGTATTGGGTTTATTTGGACTTGAATTGTTTCATTCATTAGAAATATTTAAAAATTTGCGATTTTTGCACAATTTTTTATGGTTTTGATTTTAATTTTTGAAAAGTGAGATTAAATAAATGATTTGACAGTATTTATTACTTGGGGTTAATAAAAGAATAATTAAGATAGTTTCCTACTTCTACAGTCATTATTTTAAATCGTAAGTTTTAATCAGGTTCAGTTAAATCGCATCCTGTGCTGTGAGCAATGATTTCGAGTGAGTAGATTCTAATCAATTGGGCAACTTAAACAATTTCAGTTAGTTTGCTCGTGACCAAGTTAAATTGGACAATTGGCTGGCTAGCCTACAAAGAGTAGTACATATAACAGTACAGAAATTTCATTTACTGAAACGATGAAGTGAAAAAATAAGCTAGTTTTCATTTCCTAGATTATAATTGCATTTTTTACTTTTATTTCTTGAATTATGCCGACTGAAAGAAAAAAATTGTGTTTTTGAAGTTAAATTACGATATTTGAAATTTTTTCTTTGCCATAATTTACGAAAACATTTTTTTTTCGGGTGAAGCAAATTCAGTTTGAACCATTTGGCCTCGTATGTCAAGTAATTAAAAGTCAAAGATGTCAGAAGTTGTGAGGTGAATATAAATGCGTTTAGAGGTCAAGAAGGAGCAGAAGCATTTGAAAAGAACAATGTTTGAATTGGATAGGAACTGCTGTTCCGTCTCTTATCCTCGCGCTGTAAATAAAAATACAAGCTGCAGTTGATCTCGAGTTTTAAAAGAGGAAATGAAATGCAAGGGGAATTAATTTGCTGAGCACTTCCTCAAAGTGAAATGTGGTGAGAGTTTTCACAACCCATTTGAGTGGATTACGCTTAATTGGTAAGAGAGAAAATGTTTATTTTATTCGCTTGTTTGTAAAGATCAACTTATTTAGTTATTGTTTTAACTAACTAAAAAAAAGTGTAAAGTTATTTGGGTAGCTGGGATGACCTCGTTCGAAGATTGTGAGGTTTATAGAGTGGAAATGTTTTATGCGGATTAAAAATACTGTAAATGGATTTGGTAGTGATTTTTTTATTGTGATAAAAATACAAATCGACTGAAAAATAGGTTAAAGGATGTTTATTGGAGGAAACAGCGAAGGCAAATAAAAAGATAATTAGACTTAGGGTTAAGAGTGTGTTAATTTGGACTTTGAGAGGATGCATTTTTGCTAATTGGTCTTCTGATTAAATTAACAAGCTTTACTCGCACATTTACCCACACCAGGGACACTCAGGGTATGATGGGAACGTTGGAAATTACAACTTCCTGTGTGGATATGCCCTCTCTTGATAGTTTTTGCAAAATAGTTTGTTGATGCATTGTTTGTTTATTTTTACAAATGACTTTTTTATTATTTTCCCTTTTTTGTGTGGGAATATTATTTTGTTTTTGTGTAGTCAGTCTTCAAATATTTATGCCTAGTTGAATGGAATTAGTTTACATTGAATGTTTTCACTTTGGATGTTTTCCTCAATTGTATCATAGCAACTGACAAATGTTATTTGCAATGGAAAGTGATAAGCACAAAGGTAGAATAGAGATAAGCCTTTTTTTCCCTTCTAGGTATGCATTTTGGCAGATTCATATTTCAGATTAAAAATGGAAAAGTTTTGTTTTGTGGTCTAGACCTATAGATTTGATGTACTTACTTACCCGAGGTTAATGTTTTTCTAGAGTAATAAAAAGTTATATTACTGTATTAGTAAATGCCGCAGTTGTATGTTAGATTAAAATGTATGATGTAATTAGTTTATTAACAATGGTTTGATGCATTTTTCCTTCTGTGAATGATAATGGTTATTTGTTTAGCTGTGGTGTGATAAGCGATGAGATGGAAAATTTCGATTTATTTTAGAACCGAATGTTTGCGTGAAAACAATCTAAAAATGGATTTGTTTGCAATTAACATCAGTTTTAATTTTGTTGTCGCAGCATTCAGTAAATACTTCATTCAATTGACGTCAAAACCGCTCTGAGGTTTTCTTTAAATAAAAAAATTAAAAATTTCGTTTAAAATATTAATTAGATTAGATTGTTGTAGCGAAATAATTGCTCATTAATTTGTTAATAATATTAATGACAATATTTACTAATTTCGAATCGAAAAAAAAAGGGAAAAAAATTTAATAAAATTTTCCTTAAAAAAATTTTAAAAAAATAACAGTAAAACGGTTAAAAATAAATTAAAAGAAAAATTAAACGCGCGTAAAATTTTTTCAACAATTCAAACACCCCCACCCAACATAGTTCCTTCGGGTCTCACCGCGTTCACGGTGTCCCCGATAGGCGGAGCCGGCTCTCCCTCTTTCTATGTGAGGAGGCATTAGTAATTTGGGTGTAGGCGCTGGTGCAGCTGGCGACGACGAGCACCGCTCTTGTGATTGGCACTTGGAGGCCCCTTTCCTGACAGATCATGTTAATCAATACAATGTAAATGTTTCCGAGTGGCAGCCACGACGCTTGCGTCTCTTCTTCGGCCTTTAGTTTGAAGAATGACGGAGGTCAGCAGGCACTGGAGACCGGCTCACGAGCTCGCGGCTCGTCGGTGACGCCGAATCAGCGTCTGGAGTGAGTGAGTTCGCCTGGGTCTGGGAGCTCCGTGCAGCCACCATGTTTGTGTGTGGTGCCGTGTGCCCTGGTTGATATCGCAAGTGGTTTTTATACGCAACTCGACTCGACTGTTTCAAGTGGATTTCTAGTGAAGTGTTGTGGCGCTGGATTTTTTTCAAGTTTCTCACGTATTTCAAAATTGTGGATTATTGTGCAATTCGTGTCTGGTACGGTACAGGTTTTTCCCCCGTTTTTTCCCCCGATTTTTTAATTATTTTAAAAAAAAAGTAGTTTCTTAATAATTTCCGATTGTTTCTGTTGATGTTTTTGAATGGGGTTTGTCATTGTTGAAATACGAGTTGAAATAGGTTTTTCAACACTGAATATTCAGTTTTCTGGTTGTTTTATTACGGGTGAAATATTTGAAAGGCAATTTTTATAGGACTTTTTTATAGTATCACATTTTAATGTGGAATATTAATTCAAAATGAGAAAATTCAATCTGTGGATGATTATTATTACAATTTAACATAATTATTACAATTATTATAATTATAAATCACTAAATTTTATAATTTTAGTTAAAAATAAGCACTGAAAAGCATAATAACTTTCAATACTAAATTTTTATTCATCGCTCGATAGATGGTATTTATTGAATTAAAAAAAAAAGAAAAAACACATTAAAAAATTAAAACCTATAAAAATACAGGCAAGGTATTAACGAGAGGAAATTGCTTTTAAGTAGTACCGCCAGATGGCTGATGCAGTGCATTGTGGGACCATCTTTCTTTTAACAGGCATTAATAAATTAACATGTTAGTGCGCTTGTAATTTATTTGGATCTACAAACTCACCCGCCCACACACATATGTATTTTAAATTTTTTATTTCAACTACTTTTTTCTACATTTTTTCCTCATTTTTTATTTAATATTTAATTTTTTCTAAAAAAATAAAAAAAATAATAAATGTAATCCAATATGTTTGTCGACTGTTAGTTGAACCTCGTTGTATGGTTATAATGTTTAATGTTGTTTGAAACGCAATCGTGTTTTGTGATGTTAATCTCTGGTGCTAATCTCCCAAACGAGAATGAATAGGCACCTGGGAACGTATAAATATTTCAAGCGCTTTGTACCTCCACCTTTATTTGTACAGTGAAACAGGAATCTTAATTTAAATTTTTATTCTCAGGAATGCGATGGTGGAAAGCATGAATGTTGCTAGGATCTTGTGCACCATTTTGGGCCAAAATCTAGTCTTCGGGAGTAATTTGTTTGAGTTTAAATATGGAAGTGGATGAAAAAAATTTGAATTTAAATGTGGTGATAAATTTAAGATTTAAATCAAAGTGACAAATAAGTTAAATGAAATATTGAGACAAAAATTGGTGTACTGTGATTGGAATGACAATGGTATTGGGTAGTTAAACATTTAGCTTAACTCTTATTGTGAATTACAAGTGTTAAATAGGATTTGGAGGTTAAATGCATTTTAGATTAATTGGTTTGATGGAGAAAATTAATTGGAGAATAAAATCGCCAATTTTTTTTTGATTGTGTGAGGGCTTGATGAGAAAATTGGAATTAGAAATGAATTTTGACGTGTGGTAAATAGCGATGAGGGTTTTAATGTGTGGTTATTAAACGTTATGAGGTAATTTTGGTCGGTGCTGAGAATGAGGATTAATTAATTCGGCTGAGAAAAAATTAATTTGAGAAATTAGGCCTAATTTGAGTTGCTATTGCGTGTGGCCTTGTGGGAAAATTGGAATTAAAGTCAGTTTTTTGACATGGAAGAAAACCTTGAAGTAGAATTTCACATGTTGGCCGTGGTTTTTTCCCTTCCGTATTATATTTTTTTTTAAAAGAGAAAATTTATTGGAACAAATTTGTGTTGTAGCTATTTGTAACCCGGTGATGAAAAGTGACTTGTCTACAAGTCGCGAGTAACGAGGGAACAAAATTACAAACAAACGAAAACGGTTTGTTTACACGGTAAACATTTTTACTGTGATTAATAAGTTTGGCAAGAGGTTTGGTAACCAAACTTAGATTTGGCAGCTATTGGTGTATCGAAAGAGTTGTTGGCATACGACCTTCGTCTGAAAAATATTTAAGGGCAAAGCATCAATTTTGCTGATGACATGTCTTTTGGCTAAGTGCATCATCAATTCACATTTGTTTACTGCAAATCAAGCGTGTGGTTATTTCAAGTGTTTGCTCTGTTGAAAAAATCCGAGTCTTAAGAGATGCTTGAAAAAGATAGTACTGACGCAGTAATTATGTCTGGAAAGTAGCGATGTCGTTACATCGAATGGTCTTGTTTGGAACAAAGCAATTGACATTTTATTAGTTTCGGGTTATGCGAATTATGAAATTTAATTGATGATTTCAAAATAGATTATTCAAAAGGTAATAAATGTGCAATTGCTGTTGAATTAATATTGGAGGAAGGTAATAGGGAGCACGAAAGGAAGTGATATACAAATATTTTATTGTTCAACGTCAGGTTGGTTTCAGTGGTGAAACCAATTGGTGTTGATTGCTTGTTTTGGAAAAAGTGAGTTTTTTTTTTCTGGTGTAGGATATATGACAAAATCATTACATTACTGAACAAGAAACGTACAAAATCACTTAAGTTTAATTGTATTTATACTCGTACTCACTTTTTTTGTCAATAGGAAAGAGATTGTGATCAAAACTGACGGAAATTTCAGTTTGATTTACTTTGGCTTAGTTTTGTGCAGAAAAAAAAAATTTACAAAATTTGAATTTGTTATAAAAACAAATGTACTGTATATTACATTTTAAGACTGTAAAGACACTTTACAAAATTAACTGGAAAGCGTATTTTCAATCGCAGATGTTTACAATGAATTTAATTATTGAAAATTTTTCTAAATCTGATTTTTCTTGTAATATTAGATCTTCCAAGAACCTCTTTGCTCTTTTTTTTAGATCAAACGCCTGTGTCCGTTTTGAATCGAACGTAAGCCTAAGTAAAGTAATTGAATATTATGATGGGTAGATTTGTAGCAACATGAAATTCGATTCCACTGAAATCTTATTCAAAAAAAAAAAAAAATTTCTTTCGGAAAAAATGTGGGCGCTTTCCCTTCCTACATATTTAAACGGACCAATAAAACGTCAGTATCCAGAAAAGTGGAATTTAGAAGAGGACATTGTTTTTTATTTTAAAGTGGTATTTTGAAAGTAGTAGTTGGTCGAATGAGCTTGGAGTTAAATCCAAAATGGTCAGAGTTTGGCTTGTACGTAGCCGATACTGAATTTCAAATAGGTTGGCGGTAATATTGGACGCTTGCAAAGCTTGTGAGACTAGAGGTTGTGCACAAGGTAGCTTTTGTTCAGTATTTGGAGCCGGTAGGCCTAACAAGCTTTTGAAAGCGTTCACTTGGATGGAAAAATCCCGCCCTCTGCAGGACTGTGTGGGAGCCTAGTGGTGCCAAAACCACTGGTGTTAGTTGAGTGAATTTAGAAAGAGAGAAAGGCAGAAGAATGATGAGGGGGAAGATATGGAGGAATAATGGTTGATTTATTTTATGATGGAATTGCGCCGTACTCGCATAGACGGCAAAATTTAAATGCGGCCAACATTTCGAGTGAAGTAACATTTCGAGTGAAGTTTGTTGACCAATACGTTTGGTGTGGGTAACTTTTCTGATCTTGTACGACGACAATTTATGGTTGAAAGCGCAGTGGCTGCAAATGGCGCTGAGGCTGTATAGTTGTGGAGATGTGGGTGATTGTGTGTGTTATGAGTCTGCTGACTGTCGCCAGATGTCGCCTTGTTGTTTTATAGTTTTATAGGCTTATTATACAGAACTGGATGTTTTACTTTCTTTATCTTCCTCTTTATTTTATTTTTAAAATTAAGTTTTATTGGAGAAATAAAGAACATAGTTTTTGTGTTTTTAAAAATAAAATGTTGAGGAAAGGAGATATGTTAAATTTCGAGTTGAAACATTTTTTTTTTAAAGAAAAAATTTTTTGTTTTGTTTTATTGATGTGCATTGAAATTAATTGGGCGATGAGGCGCTGTCACTTTGTTTTAAAATAGAAAGCGACAAAAAAAGTTAATTTTTTTATTAAAAGTCAAAGAATATTTTTAAAATTTTCATTGAGCGGGACAAAGTAAACGATCAGTTTTGTTCATAAAAATTTATGAATTCAACGAAAACTAATCTTAACTATTTTAATATTTAAATCGCAATATTTTCCTACACGCCAATTTCCGATTCGGTGGAAAATATTTATTCATTTCGGGAAATTGATTAATTTCATTACGCAATATTTACCGTTAAATATGTTCATATTTATTTAAATTAATTACTTGTAAAACACAAATGCTTTCATTAATTTACGTTCCGCTCATTAAATTTGAGCAGACGTCGGTCGCTGCTGGGTGAAATAAAAACATTCTTAACCTTTTGTATGTATGGGTTAGGAATTTAGATGGGAATCTTTTATTTGCAGCACAATCCTAACGTGGAAAATGGACTGTTCGTATCAGGATATTGATTGGACGTCGGGTGGCCTCCCTCTTTCTCTTTCATAATTGTTGTATTAGGATGTGTTGACAAGTGTCTTTACACTCTCATTACCAACACAATAATTGTTCCTTTTCAACCATGTCAACACACCTCTTGCCACACAAACCACCCCTCCTATTTCCTCTAAACAAACACAGCACTCTTATGAGCGCAGATAATCTTGCACAAAGAATGAATAAAACTTTAAGACTGTGATCAAGAAACAGATTATAACGCGAGGGGTTGGAGGGGAAATGCCGAGCTGCTAATGACAATGAATGTAAAATTAACGTAAATGTAATAATAATTGTGCCTTTTACCGCAGTGTTAATTACAAAGATTTTTAATAGCATTAACGCATCGAATTTTGTTTTGTTTGAAAGATTGAAATGTTCGAAACGATTGCCGTTACGTATTAATAAATTATAAAAATATTTACTTTCGCCTGAAACATGAAAGCATATTAAAAAATAACTTTGTTGAAAAGAATTACAAATATCTTATGGCATTTTTCATCTCGAATTTTTCGTCTTAACTTTCTTAATTCACTTTTTTCTTATCCTTTTACTGGTTTTCTCATTTTGTTGCCTTCCTTAAGGGTAAAATGTACGTTTTTGCAGAGGGGAGAGTTATTTCTGATGGCAGACGTCTGGAAATTGGAAATTTAAAGATATATAAATATTAACACTGCACGAAAATTTAAAATGACTAAATCTGTTGTAAAGGCTTACAATAAATTTACTTATTTTAAATTTGTGTTAACTATTTTTGAGTTAATCAAATTTTATGTGCTTGTTTGTACAACGCTTTTACTAATTTTAAAATTTTTTAATTTTCTTTTTTCAATAGAAACGATTCATCAAAGGGTTACGGCAACATGGAAAGAACTTTTTTCGGATTCGAAAAGATCTGTTGTCTCACAAGGAAACGGTGAGTTGTTACGATTAATGTTTATTAACCATCGTTTTGTCCTTTGCTTAATTGTATCGAAGTAAGTGTTTAACGTTTGCGAATGATTTTGATAAATGTTTGCGGTATTAGTGCTAACATTTGTGCTTGTGTGTCGCGAGGTTTATCAGATGTGTCGAGCTTTCCGGGGCTTTTAATTAGCGGTCGCGTTCTGGCAACTGACCACCACAATTAATTCCTAATCAATTTTGTTGTTGCATCGTTTCATGCTTGCTCAAATCGGAAAGCTGAAAATTAAATTGAAAATTGAGATCTTCACGGTAGAAATTGCTTTTAAATTTTTTTAAAATTTTTTTAAAATTTTTTTTAAAATTTCTATTTAAAAAAAAATATTATTCCGACTTTCCACATTTTCTATTTTTTTGTTTTACATTTTCTTATTTTTTTGGAAGTTGGCTTTACACGTTTTATGTTTTCCTTTTCCTTTATGCCGACAACAAGCCGAGCTGGTTTTTCATGGTTGTCCTTTGTTCTCTTTGTCAAATTATTCAGGGCAACTTGTGTGGCTCTATAATCTAGCGTGTCATTTCAAGAACATGGCACGAGAGGCCGAGAAGGGGAAAGTAGTGGGCTATAGGATTGGGTCGCCTCAAAAGACCCACCAACACCAGGTGTATTCTCCCCAATCACCCCCTACGATCAAATAAAAACCTCCACTTTGGCTGGGTTGCTAGAAAACTTCCTCTTCAATGCTTTCTTTGTCTTCTAGCCAGTTGTATGTGACCACCTAGGAAAGTAAAGTCAACCAACAAAAAATTGTACAAACATTTTCTCTAAACTTTTGTTTAGAAAAAGAATTTACCAGAAATCAGTGGTATTGAATCTTTAATAAGTTGGCTTGGGTGGTCAAAGTGTTTTTTTAGTTTTATTTATTTTGAAAATGGCTTAGGTTTGTGAGTTGTGTACTGCTAAGTATGTCAAAATATGGAAATTTATGGTGGAGATAAATAAAAGACGGAAAATAAACAAGAAGACAGTGATCAAAATGGCTTTCACGAAGCAGCCTTTGAAGTTGTTTTCTGTTTTTAAAACAAATACTGTATTTATGTCAACTCCTAATAATCGTCTTAGTTTTATTTGAATTGGTGTGACTGAAAAAATCATGAGAGAAATGTTATTGACAAATTAATAGGCTATAATTTACTGATATTGTATTTCGAGTTGGATTTGGCTAGATGGTTAATGTTTTTTTAGCAGTGAGTTTATTGGATTAGTCTTAAGAAAATAAGAAAATATGAAAAAAATTTATGTTAATTTCAACACATTAGGGTCGGTTGCACCAATCTGCTAACCTTAGGTTACCACGCATTGGCAGTATGGGATAAACTATAAGATTAACGTTTAACCGAGGTTGGTGCAAACGGCCCTTAATGTCAAAATCTAAATTATTAAATTTAACAAGCAGCATTTGCGACTTGTCATCAGCTCATTCGATTTTAAAAGACCCCATATTTCCTTCGGTTTTCTAGAGCTCCCTCCAGAATTAGATGTAAAAATGGCCGCAAACCTCCTTCCATCCTTCTTGCCAGTTGAGAATTTGACAAATTTTAAAAATTTAAAGTTACATTGAAATTGATATTTTGTAATTTCAATATTCACGGCACTGTAGAATTAACAAGAGAGAACTCAAATACAATTATTCCATGATTTTTGAATCGTCTCTTCTTGGATTTTATTGTTTTCCGCACCGCAATTCGAATGCATCACGAACTTACTTCACTCATGCTTTTGTGGAAGGCATTTTAAGATAAAGAATACAATACATTTTCGTTTGTTTGTTACCTGGTTTATATTTTTGTCATCACAAGTGAGTGACGTTTGGTAGGCGTTTCCAGTAATGGCAGCCTATAGCCGGGTTATCGGGTTTCCACTCGAGGGGTGTGTCAACATGACACAGTCTAAGATTGGCTCACAAGTATGTGGTTGCATTGGCCCCTAGTGGTGACAAACGACATTCGAGTTTGAATGCAGCGCCACCTGTACATACTCAAACGCTTGATGGATGTATTTTGTCGATTTCCCACTATTTTTTTCTACTTTTGTTATTTCGTGCTTCTTGTCAACTGGACTGGGTTTATTTATTTTCTTTCTTTCTTTAATCTGTATGTCAGACGTGACTGTTTGTAAAGAGGGATATTATGTAAAAAGTATAAAACGTTGGGTTTAAGGCTTAGAAAAGTCTATTAATTTATGACACGAGGGTTAGCGGGTATTTTTGTTAGAATGTTGTCATTTAATTTTAAAGTAATGGTACACAGGTGAGCCGTTAAAGCAGTGATTTATATAAGAGGTATAAAAAAAATTAAGCTCATAATGTCGTATATTGCAGACCGTTGTTGTCCTTGTTTTATACGGTAAGCTTTGACGGATGATGATAGGAAATGGGCATTGTCGGCTTATCTTGCGAGCATTGTAATTCTGGTAATTTTATAGTGGAGTAAGAATAAATTATGTTTTTTCTAATAAGATAGCATGAGAAAAAAAATTTAATTTGTAAATAGTGTGCTTGCGTGCCATTTAGAAATTTTATTTATAATGAAGCCACGATTTATAAGCTTCAAGTTTAATATACGTCTGGAATAATACAGTGTAAAATCTAAATTTCAAAAATTTATAGGAAAAAATATTGTGAAGTTGAATAATATCGAATTCTTCGTGGAAAAAATTATTTTATTGAGATTTATTTTAATTTGATTTGAAAATGTATAGGAATAGCAATGATTCAGTTTTTATTTTGTTTTCCAAAAGTAGAATCCTTAGTAGGGAGAGAGTTGAGGCCTTAGTGCAAGAAAAGTAGAAATCAATCTAATTTAATCTGATTTAATAATAATAATAATTGACATTTTCAACTTTTCAATTTTTTCTTTCTTACACTGCAAGAAAAATCAGGTTTGTAAAAGAACACTACAAAATTTACCGGAAAGCGTTCGTATAAAACCGTAAATATAAGATACATTTTTTAAAATAACAAATTTAATTATTGTAAATATTTGTAAATTCGATTTTTCTTGCAATGTTCGTTAAATGAAATGATCGATTTGTTAAAATTATGATAAGAATTTTGTTTATAATTACCTACAATTTAGTTTTAGCGAAGCAAAATTTAAAAGCGAAAAATGACGGCATAAAATTCCATTCTTGAGCCTGTTTCAATTTTTCACACTTGTAAAAGCCTGCTTAATTCCATTTCCCACATCATATCACCTGCAAGATGAAAACGTGTGGCCATTTTGCGGTAAGTTGTAATTTTATTGCAAAGATGGCGGCGAGATGTTTTAAGTGGCAAGAGGCCATGTGTGTGCGGTTTATGTAATAAGGCGTAGAAGCGGGTCATTGCACCTCATTACACACCTACCGCCTCCACCTTCCACTGAGCTGGGAGCTTAATGAGGGATTAATTGCATGAAGGAAAGCAACTACAAGTTGTATCATGATCTCAACCGTCTCTTAAATCATCATCAGCTTCTCCCTCTCTCTTACCGCTACCATTTTTAATTTTTTTTTTGTTTGAAATGAGTTTAAACTCGGTTGGAGGTCTCCTTTAAAGAAATGCTTAGCATAGCAATAATATTATAAGGAAAATGGATGATAGAAGAAAATTATTATTCCATGTGAAATGTGCTTCCCTCAGCAAGATGAGGAGAGGAAGAAGGAATATGTTACTGAATTGATGGAGGTGGTGGCTGCACTTTGGGTTTCATTTTTCCCTCGGATAGGTGCGAAGAGAGGTTTATTTTTCGAGAGAGTGTTACTTAAAAATTGGATCACAAAAGAAATTAATTAAGACGTTCACGTGATTTGTTCGCGGGAAAATAGCGACGTTATTTGGATTAAAGTAGTTGCTTTTAATACTTGTCTGAAGCCATTACTATTGCGGTGTCTCAAATTGTTTATATTAACGCGATGGGAGTTGTAACACGGTGTTTACACTTGGCCATGAGCACGCAAATGTGAAAATAATTCAAATTCCTCCGCTGTCTTCTCCCTAACTGGGGAATAAGAATGTGTTTTGCTTTATACAACAGATGATGAGGCTTAAGGAGAAGCCAACCACTTCATTGACGGGGGGCCTGAGGATTGGTCTGTCACTGCTAAATCAGAACAGATTTCCACCATTTGTGAAGTCGGTAGGCGGGTGAGGGTGGTTGGGGTGGCCAAAACCTCTACTCATAATCCCTCGAGCTGTTCTTTCCACTCTCCATTTCCCAAGTGCCTACTCGCAACGTCTTTGAATAAGATAAATGTAGAAGTGTAAATTCCTTTCTCCTCAATCTTTTCTTTCTGTACTAGCGGAATGGAGGTTTAGAAGAGGAAATGGAGAGTTTTGTTTACAATGAGATTCTGCGAGTTTTTTATTTTTCACTTTTTTTTTATTCTTAAATTATCTTAAAGTTAAAATGGATAATATAAAAATGGGTTGAAGAGTTTGGAAAAAATGGCACGTGTTTAGTGTTGTTTTCTGTTATAAGAACCATATATAGTGGGTGAATTATTTAAATTGCAATGGCATTAAACGTCTTATACCGGAATCATGGAGGGGGTGCAAACGGTTAGCGAAGCAGCTGAAGGAGAGATGCAGTGGGCCCATTTGGAGGCAGCAGTTGTGTTTATCAATGGTATAAAAGCAGATTTATGTGCTATGGAGGATGGCGAGATTAAAATGCAATCCATGTGTGGCAAGCCAAAGCCACCAGCTCAAGTAGTTCTTCTCGCTTGACTTGTCCTGGCGCAGCTCGATGGGTTTGTTCTGGTACAGCAACATGCGTTTCTCGCTGCAAAAAGGTCGTGATGTATTGAGAAATTTACGAGAGGAACATGGAGAGAATAGTCAATGATGGTGGTGATGATAAAGATAAATCTTATAAAAATAAAAAGAATAATCTCGGTTCTATTGTTCTATTGTATTCGTTAGGTAGTGAAATTCGTAATGATTGCAGATTTCCGTTTTGAAATTTCACATTAATTTTTTTTTTTTAATGAAAATTGTTTATTTCTAAACCTTGTGTGATAAAAAAAGATTTTTAAATGCGAATTAGAGTGAGTGGTAAGTAATTTTAGCTTGTGGCTTGAAGATATGAAATGATTGCTGGCAGCTCATTTTATAAGCAGGTTTGCACTGTTCTCACAAGCAAATTTTTAACGTTATTATCTCGAGTCCTGGATGCCATAAAATATAAAACAAAGGAAGGTTAAGTAGAAAACATCTGGTGTCAGTTTTAATTTTTTTTTCACTTCCCTTTTTTTGGTTGCAATGCTCAAAGTCACTTAGGTGAGTTGTAATAAATCATAAAAGCCGACATTACAGGGTGAGGGTTTACTTGGGGGACGTGCCACTCCATCTGTTTACATGAATTTGATTTTTTTCTTTTCCCACCTAAATAAAAGAGACAAGAAAAAAATGAAAACGGTTTTGTTGATTTAAAAAAATGGGAAATAAAATTTGTAGATTTTTATAAATTGGTTGAAATGCTCTGGTTGCTTATGGATGAAATAAGTGCACGATGAAATGTTTATTGGCTCGGTTATGGTACAATAAACAAATGCTTGGAGGATATAAACTGGACTACATATATGCGGGGTTATTGGTAATAATTACCTCGTAGCATTGCTTGTATTTTGAGTTAGAGGAGGCTGCGAAGTAATGCTAACAGTAAGTGCATGTTGAAACCTACCACCGAGAGGAGTGTTAGGCCTAAGGTGGAGATAAAGATTTAGCACAGGGTCATAAGGCAGCCAAATGGAGCAATATAAGCAGCAGTATTTCAACATTTAATGCGCTTTGATATTAGGTGATGGTGTGCACTGTTTCAATTTACTACTGGCGTGGCTTAAATTTGACATTTTGAGAATTTTGTGGGCAGCGTTCGAGATAGAATATTGCAACAACCTTTTTAGTGTAAAGCCAAAGGAACAAATATTAATTTAAATTCTTTTTAACGATTCTCTCTGAAATTCTCTCTTCAATTTTTCAATTATCTCTCGAGATCACGAATTTACTTGAAAAGATTCTTCCTTACAAAGTGTATTATTGATGTATCTGTTTGACTTCACGAACTAAAGTTGATTCAACTGATTACATTTTTATTTCTATTTTTTTTTTGGTAAATGTGCTCGTCATTTCAAGTCAATATTTGGATTCAAAATTGAAGACTTTAATATATCAAAACTTTTTACTTCGCCAGATTGTAAGTAAATTTAAATAGACGAGGAACGAAGATTTTGATGTTTTGATTTGATTTTGTATATATAAATATGAAAGACGTGTTTTTACTCGATGCGTTATTCATAGAGCTTGGTTAATCGAGGATGCGGTTAAATAATACAGGAATTTTACATTTTAATCAAGATTTAATATTTAAGAATAGCAAATGAAGCTGTCAGCTGCACCATAGGAGAAAATGATGTTTATTTTTGCTGCTGGCAAAGATAAATAGTGTAAAGTGTTGAGTATCAGCAACAAACAAGATGGTTGAGTATGTCAGCAAGAGAGTTAAGGCCACCGACCCCTGTACCCTGTAGGGTTAATACAATTCAGAAGGGGAGGTCTGAAAGGGAAAGGCAGCTCAGTGATTGATTCAGCAATAAGCTTCGTGCTTGTCTCCATGTACAGGAGACAGCCCTGGGGCCATGAAGAAGGTTCGTTCCATGTGTGTATTCTCATTTTTCCCTCTGTATGATGGACATGAGGGCAGTTCTTAGGTATTGTTGAATGGAAGCAAGTAATTTGTGAGATATGCCAAGAATTCTTCAAGTGCAGCCTCAAGAACAGATTGGAAGAAGTTGTGCTGAAAGGAAGAGGGAGTTGTTGTATGGTTGTGCTGGTGGTTGAGGATATTGTGGGATTTAAGTGAAAGTTCCAATCCAGTGCGTTGCAAACCTCTGAAAGAAGTTGTTGGGTATTTGCAACCCATCCAGCGAGATTTGATCACTATATTTTTGTATCAGTTGAGAAGTTAAGATAAATTGGTAAAGTTTCCTTCTGGGTTTGATTCACTTTATGAAGTGGTAAAAGTATAGTTTTGGATAATTCAATTTAGGAAAAAAGAAATAAAATTTTACGTGCGCGATGGTAAATCGTAAATTTATGTGTTGTTGAAAAGATTTTTGTTTGTTTGGTATCCAAAGAGTTTTAAAAGTCAATTTCATTTTTTTAAGCAGTCAGTTTTACTTGTGATAGAGTCAGTGTGGTAATATGTGGTAATAAAAGTGTAGGAAAAGCAGTAAACATTACCACAAAGATGGTTTTATTATCCCATTTTGGAGGATAAGAGACCAGCAATTCCCTACCCACTCCTATATACTGAACTAGTAACCAACCTTTAGTTTTCTTAAAGTTGTCTACCTTGTTTCTTTGCTGCACAAGTGTAGGATTCTTGTTAAGTAGCAGGCACGTCCACATCTACTGGCTCCATCTGCTTTATTTTACAACGGAGTTAAAGTAGATCTCATTTTGGAGAATGCTAATGGTCTGACCTTTTCTTTCCATGGACATGCAATTAGCTGTGGCTAATTGATAAAGTGTAGAAACAGTCTGTCAAGCCTCAAGGCCTTGTATTGCTTCGGAGTCGGCCAGCAGCTGCTAAGCTGCTAGCAGTCGTTTTCAAACTGAGCAGTTATGGGCCATTTGCTTCTCCCTCCTACTAGTCATGTTAGCAGATAATGAACAAGTGAAGACTCTGCTCTCTTCCACACACTCATCACATATGAGAATGTTTATAATGCGGTTCTGGCCCTATTCCTACTATAAAACACAGTAAATTAATAATGTGCCAACACTAAAAAAAAGTCGGATTTACAGTGTAAAAACAAATGTGCGTTACATTTACTGTTTTAAAACACGCTTTCCGGTAAATTTTATAATTATTCTTACAGTCTTAAATGTATAGCACACATCAGGTGTTTACGATAAATTTAATTATTGTAAATTTTTGTAAATCTGATTTTGAATTTGTTTTAATTTTTGATTATTGAGTTATTATTAACAAAAATAAAAAATAAAAACAGTGCTAATAATTAACAATGTTTTTTAAATGGGAATTTTATTCTGTTAAGCTGGTATTCATTTAAAAGACTATTACCTTTACTTAATGGGAAAATGTAAATTGGGATTGAAATTGGATTAATCTGTTTGTAGCTCAGAAAAAAAATTAAGAGTTGAAAAGAAAGCTTTGTTTGAGTTTAGGGATAGGCGCTGAACAATGCACTTTTTCCTCATCATTCTTGACTATAAATGCGAATGATTGACACGAGGTTTATTTTCTCCATTTACTTTGAAAGAAATATGAAGGGAAAAAGAATTGGGAGTGAAGAAATATTGGTTTTGGACTCATTCTTGTGTACTGATGCACGACTGCTGCTCCTCATACATTTTCCCAAATGGCAGAGAAAGAAATTTCTGCTTGCTTGCATCCACTTTTTTCCTTTTTCTTTCCATCTTTATCCTCAGGGAACGATATCCACAGATCAAATCTTTGTCTGTACTTGGAAATGTGTTGAGAATAAAGAGCTGTTGCTATAGAAACGCCCACCAAGCCCTAGATGAAATAGTTATACGAAATGGGTTTTATAATAGTGCAGTACGGTGATGCAAAACTGAACATGCGCAGTGTTGATAATTAACTTTTTATTTTATTCTGTTTCTTTCTTTTAAATAGAAATAAAAGCGGAGCGAGAGATTTTTTTATTTCTATTAAAATTTATATTTAAATTGTATTTCAGGGAGAACTTATAGAATTCTATTACTTATGGAAGAAAACTCCTCAAGCGGCAACTTCACGTCCTCATCGTCGTCATCGAAGACAAAATGTCCTACGGCGAATTAGGACCTGTCCACGATCAAGCCGTCCTGCTTCTAATGACTACTGTACGTACAATTGTTATTATGCTCATTGCTCATACTTATTTATGGTTGAATTGAACTTACTTTGAAGGTCGTAAACTTTAATCAAATTCGGGAATAGGATTTAAATGATAGTAATCAGTTATAGAGTCAAATGCAATTACGATACTTTACATTTTTATTGACTTATTATTGAAGCTAGTAAGCACTTTAATTCGTTTGAGGTGTATAATATTGTTTAGCAAAACCTGTTTGAATAGTGAGAATTTGATTTTTTTAGTCATTATTCAATTAATTTAAAAATATGTTTTAAAATGTTAAAGAAATTTTATTTTATCTTATGACGCCTTACTTTTTGTTCTTTTGGGTCGAGAAATTTCTCAATTATACAAATCATTGCTAAACAAGTTAAGACTTAATAGGGAACGGAAGAAGGCTTAGAAATTGAATTTGGTCTGAAAAATGCCAAGTTAAGATTTAAACACGAACATCTTTAATTCTGTAAACGAGAGACTCCTCCCCCACCTCATTTTTCTTTCTTTAGACCCCTCGTCCCTTTACCCCTTCAGTTGAGTTCTTGAGAAAGCAATTTTCTTGCACGCGTTTGAAGCGATATTTTTTTTCTTTTTTTTTTCCACTCTTTTTTTATCATCCTTTTTCTCCCTTTTTCTTTGCCATTTATCTGAGGGAAAGAATTGTTGTGAGATGTTGAGTTTGGGTTTAAGAGCTTTGCTTTGCAACAGTGATTGTCTGCACGTGGTGCGCAAAAATAGGGAGAAAGAGAAAAGCCAGGTTTAAGAAGGGGACGTGGCTTTATAATAACGTCTTCTACTGCGCTTTCACTCACGATCGACTGTAAAATTGTCACTGTGTAAATAATAGGGATTTAAGGTCAATGTGGCGGATTTTGGAGCAAGTATTAGCAGGGGGATAATAAGGTGTTTGTTAAGGGATTGAAAGATAATTAGAAAATTGGGTTTTTAATTATATTCATTGAATGCGGGGAGAATCATGAGGTAAGTGCCATCAGGTGACAATGATGAAGGAAGGGTCTTCGGGGTTATCATCATCTCAAGCTTGCTTTTTGACCTTAGAAACTTCGACTGTAGTATATCTGCTTGTTCATCATTGATATGTTCCGCGTCCAGGGTTAACTGATAACCCAGGAAAACAACTGGTATTTGATGTTACTGTGTTTTTCTTATCGTGTTTATATTGTATGCAGTGTTAAAGATATTCTATATCTTCTGTGAGTATTTGTGGTCGTTTTTAAAGGAAAAATATTATTGTGACTTTAAAATATTAGCAAAACAAGTTAAAGAAACAAAAAAAAAAAATTTAAAAAACCCTGAAATAACATTTTTCAGTATTTCACAAAGAAAGAATAAAATTGGACTATAAACGAAACTGTCTACATTAGCGCGTAGTATATTGTGGGTTTTAGCGACATCAACTTTGAGTTCAAAGACACTATCTTACTAGACTGAATATTTTTTGTTTCAGTAGTTCTGCTTGGGTTCTGTTAAAGCAACAAACGTCTATTATACATTTTGTAAAGTTTCTCGGTAAAAGCAGCCATTTACATGTAAGCAGCTTTCTCTTGTCTGACTTTACAAGTCAAATTTAATCATGAGGGAGATGCACATTGAAAGAGACTGTCATTGAATTAGTTGCCTCACTACTAGCTGCTGGATGGCTTTTGAAGTCAGAAAATTCTTTTATACGTCAATCATTCTTTTGGTGAAACTGAGAGTGAGGGGAAATACATTTTCTTTCTCTAGAATTGTGGAAAATCAGAAAACGAAAAAAAAAAGAATTTTTAAAGAATTATTAACGGTAAATTATTAATCTAATAAACGAGTGTGGAGACTATTCGGCGGTCGTTACAAGCTGTGATGTATACAGCCGTATTACAATTTTTATAAAGCTAGATTAAGCCGAGTTGCTCTGCCTTCACCAAGCCAGTGTCTTAGATAGATAAGCTTGACAGAGTGGTCTGCCTAAAAGCTCTTAGTGAAATGTTTCGTACTAAATATTTTATGTTACATCAAGAAGCTCCTTACGAGCCATTAGATAATTTATTTTTAATTTCTTATTTTTTTTTCTACTTATTTTTTTTAGTTTGTGCTTTGTTTCTGCCAATCAAAAATTCAAATTTTTGCCTTTTTAAGCTTCTGTTGTTGTTATTGGATTATTTTTGGTTTATGATTTATGATGGCTGTTGAAAAATAAAAGAAGAAAAAAATTGTTCGATTCTTTTCATTAATTTCGGTATGGATTATTCAATGGGGTCCTGGTTGACAGGAGATGGGGGAGTTAGTGTCATTGGTTGCAATACGCTATGTCGTGTGCACGTGAGTTGGAATAAATAAAATGGATTCATTTTTATTTTAAGACTCGGAATATAAAATAAGCCTAATAAAAAAAAAGCAGGAGACAAAAGAAAGGAAAATGTGGGTTCGGAAATCAATTCAGTTGGGGAAAAGAATTGTCTTAAGAATAGCAGAATATGTGGGATTGATTTGTTGGATCTTTTCTTTTGAAAAGACCTGTACAGCTTGTTCTGTAGACTGTATTCTTTAATTTAATGTTATTTTATTTATAATTTAAATATTGTTTATTTTGCAGTGGACTTGAGTTCTGCCAGTGAAGAAGATAACGACTCTGATGATTCCGATTCTCGTGGTCTGAGTGGCTACGCATGCCGCCATTGTTATACTACAAGTATGCTGATAAGGAAATTTATTTATAACAAGTACCGATTCTTACGCTTGCGTGGTTTTTTTTCTCCAGCTTCCAAAGATTGGCACCATGCAGGTAAAGATCGCGTCTTACTCTGCACAGAATGCCGACTATTTTTTAAGAAGTACGGTGAGCCTCGGCCACTGACAGAACCACGTGAGCCACCTGCCTTCATGTTCAAGCCCGTGCAAGACGAAGACGGAAACGCCGTCAACGGGAAGCACAGTATGAGGACACGAAGGAGCAAAGAGACTGTAAGGAAATTTTGGCGTCGTTCGCGCATTGTCTTATGTATTGAAACTTGTTAGAATCAGAATCATCGTGGCCGCTCTAAGTCTCGTATCAACATAGTTGACACAACTGATCATTCACTTAGTCACGCTAAAGGCCGCAAATCGCCGAGTACTGGGAGTACTTGTAGCACAAGTAGTGCAGATAAGACGGAAAGAAGTAAAAAGAAGGTAAGAATAAACTTACTGATTAAGCAGTTTGAACTGTTATTGAATAATTTCGATTTTGCAGCCTAAAGCCGAAATTACGACTAAAGGGGTTAAACGTATTAAGGAAGAGCAAAGGAATTCAGAGGCAGAGCCTGAAGATGAAAAGACTCCCAAAAAGAGGAGCAAAGTCCTGGTCCGAATTGAAAATTTAAAAATTTATTTTATTTTTCATATTAATAGCAAATGCGTTTATAAATTTTCAGGAGCATCCAGAGAGTCCTGCGGAATTGACGACGACCGAAAGTGGTAGTGTAAGCAATGAAGAGAACGGAAATGATGGTGATAATGAACACGACGGCCGTTCGCCTAGTGTAAACAGTGCACCTTCGTCGCCCACAAGCGTGAATAGTGCACCTTCATCACCCGCAAGTGCTCACAGTGCGCCTTCATCGCCTAGTATATCGAGTCCAACACCAATAGAAAATACTGAAGTGATGGAGAAAACTGAAATAGTTGCTGTGAATGCAAACAGTAACAATAACAATAACAATAATAACAACAATAACATCAGTGTTGACTCTAAAGTGAGTGTCAAAGCCAAATCTGTAGACGTTTTGCCTCCTAAAATTATGGATGCAGCAAGTCCACAGAAACCAGAAATGAAGCCTCTATCGGTGCGCGTGGAGCCACTAGCACAGGTTATGTATATGACACCTAGCCCCAAAAGTAATCGAAAATTGAACGAAATTAAGATGGAGATAAAACAGGAACCAGAAGATATATCAGAAACGACTATGATCCTTCCACCAACACAGTACCCAATCAAAGAGGAACTTCCATCGCCCACAGATGCGTCTCCGACTGCAGAAGTCACTTCGTTTATTGACAGAGCAAGTGGTGTGACAGCGCCTTTGAATTTCTCCCCGAGGCCGCCCAGTCACGGACTTCCAACGCCTCCAACTAGCATACCGCCGATGGCGGTTGCAGTGGAGGGAGCCAGGGCAGCATCGCCGCAGCCTGCAACAGAGGTGCCTCTTGCATCAAGTTTGATGCAGCAACAATCGGCTCCGCTGGCTTTGGTGAGCCCGTCTCATATAGCCGCAGACGAATTTTCATCGACTGTAATTCAACCACCGGCGAAATCTCCGCGACCTAATTTTTTACACGTGCCTACATCGTCACCTGCCGGTAGTTCACCCAAACTGGTGTCTCAAATACAAACTCATACAACAATTTCTTTATCGTCGTCGTCGTCGTCATCATCTTCCTCAACTTCGTCTTCGGGTCATTCATCGAAACCACCTACACCTTCTCAACAGTCGCTTTCTTTGCCTCCTCCTCATCCGTACTCGACACCATTGCCTCCAGCACACGTACCGGGGCTCATGTACCCGCCAGTGCCTAATGCTTCTCATCCTTTAGGGCTGAGTCATCCACACGCTTCTCCTCATGCAAACGCATCGTTATTGATGTCACCGTATCCTTCATACCCATTGCTGGCCGCACCAGGGCATCATCATCCGCACTCAGGTATTCCTGGTTTTATGATGCCGCATCATATGAGTTCTCATCACCAACCCGGTGGAAACGGAGCACCACCTCATGCGCATCAATCGAGCAGCCAGCGGCCGCCATCGCAGCCGCCGGCAGCACATTCAACCGGATATCAGCACTCGCAACCATCTCAACACCAGGTCCAGCAGTCGTCATCGATGGCAAGTCAACAGACTCAACCTCCTCCACCCATGAGTTTACACTCGTTACCACCACCATCACAACATATGAGTGCGCCACCAGCCATTGGTCCGCCGCCGCCATTAATTACGCCACCCGTAGAAGCCAATGCCCGAACCGAACCCGTAGAGATCGAGCCTGAAGAGGAGGAAGAGGATGTGACAATACAGAGCAGGGGACCTAGTCCTGAGGCTAAGGTCGATGATGCAGAATGCCATCGGAGTCAGTCGGCCATGTAAGATGGGTTGGATTCTTATCTCGGTGTTTAGTGACCATTAATTTGTTTTAATTTTACAGATTTTTACGTCACTGGAACCGGGGCGAGTTCAACTCTTGTTGTCGGACTGATTTGACCTTTAAACCCGTTCCTGACTCCAAGCTGGCGCGCAGGAGAGAAGAGCGAATGCGCAAACAGGCCGAAAAGGAACGCGAGGACCGGGAAAAAGCGGCAGCCGCCGCTGCTGCTGCTGCCGCAGCGGTAAAAGTGAGGAAAGTCTCACTCGGTGACTCAAATTGCATGTTTTTTTTGTCTTAATTCTGTAGAAAAACGCGTCCAGTGAGATGAAACATCCGGCAGGGGAAAAGAACCTGGATTCAAATCAACATCCAGGCTCCACCTATGATCGGTACACACCTCGCGGCTACCCCGACACGCCAGCGTTGCGTCAGTTAAGCGAGTACGCGAGACCGCACACTGCCTTCTCGCCAAACGTGCCCCGGTCGGCACCTGGAGGTCTTTCCATTCCTCCACACGGGCTCGACCCAATGCTTCATTATCAGCTTACATCAGGATTGTACAATAGGGAAAGGTAAGAAAATACACGAAAAAGAATGAAATAATCTTAATTTTTGCTGATATTTTTTGTTAAATTGTTAATGTCTTTATTCTTTTTTAACAGGCTTGAAATGGAACTAGAACGTGAAAAACGCGAACAGGAAATGCGAGAACGCGAACTCCGCGAGCGCGCACTGCACGACAAACTCAAGGAGATGGAGCTGAAGGGGCGCGGCCTGGAGGCGGCTAGCTGGCTCGACTTGCCGCGTCGCTACGGGCTGGGTCCGGCGGCTCCCGGGCTGCCGTTTCTGTACACGGGGCCAGCCGGGGGCGGGCTGCTGGAGCGGGAGCGGCTGGGCTTGGCGCCCCACGCCGCCGATAGCCCCTACTCTTCATCAGTGGAGAGGCTGTCGGCGGAGAGGCTGCATGCTGAGCGTATGGCGCTCGCAACGGATCCGATGCTGCGCTTGCAGATGGCCGGCATCACGCCCGAGCTGCATACGCACACCCACGCGCATACACATGCCCACGCCCACACCCACTTACATCTGCACCCCGGTGGCCACGAGTACGCTCCCGGCCTGGCCCCTCACCCAGCCCACCTGGCGTCCGGCGATGCCTCGCATCCGTCGGCGGCACATCAGGCAGCTGCCGCCGCCGCCGCCGCTGCTGCCGCTGGGCCTCACCTACTCCCGCCGGGGGCTTTTCCCAGGCCGGGAATGTTGCCAAGAGATGCTGGTCTCATACATCCGGCCTTACTTGGTCGCCCTTATGATGAGCCACTTGCTCATCAGGTAAGTGCTAAGGTTAAACGCTTAGTTGCTTTACACGAGTGGTTCGACATTTGTCAGGTTACGATCAGTAAAGCTTAAAACGAAGTCACGGTCTCCATAAGAAAACTACTTTTTGAAAAATTGGAATGTGTTAATTTTTGATGGTTTTAGAATGCAATAAATTTTTTATTAGGCGCTATCAAAACGAAAATCATTTCAGGATGCTAGAATATCAAATGTTTTAAAGTTTTTATTGTACTGAAATAAAGTACACGTTTAAAATGTTTGATATTCTTTACATCTGCATAGCATTCTGATGTGATAATTTTATGAAAATGATAAAGACCAATGAAAAAGTTACTGTTCATTTTTTCACTATCAGAAAAAGCATACGTTCTTATTTTCTCAAGTCGTTTGTCCACATAGTCAAATATAACGACATGACACTGTATTTGCCCGTAAATAAGTCACTAATTTCGTATTTTTATGATCAGCTTGCTCATGAACAGCTACAGCGGCAGTTGTTAATGGAAAGGGAACGGTTTCCTCATCCAGGTGCTCCATTACATCCCACACTAATGGCACAGCACGAAGAATATCTTAGGTACTTGTGAGTATTTTATGAATGTCTTTTATTACGTTTCATTATTTGTGTTTTCCTAGACAACAACAACAGAGAGAGCGAGAAATGAAAATAAGGACGTTGGAAGAAGCCGCTCGAGGCGGACGAGCCTTTGACCATCTTGCATCAATGGATAAGCGCTGAGAGACTTTATAAGTGCAGATGGCATTATTTTGTCAAAAATGTGCAAATGAAGTGTTTAGTTTATGATTACTCAGCTAACACTGCTAATGTAATTAAGTAACCTGAAACAAAGGATTTGTGCTTGAGCCAGGACAGTTAAATGGATCTCAAGATGAACTGGTGCATGAGAGACTGAAACGTTGAAGAGTTAATCCCTAACTGAAATCCTTTCATGATATTTGTAATCAAGAAGTTTATTCTCAATTTTATTATTAGGTGGTTTATTTTCTTCAGGTGAATTTTTTTATCGAATTTTATTTCGTTTTTTATATTCAGGTAATTTGTTTGCACCTTTTTTAAAACTTTATTTGTAATTTGTTGTAGAATTTTAATTTAATGACCAGTATATTTTTTCATAATTAATTTAATTATTTAAAAAATTGACATGACTTTTTAAACTGTAAAAATGGAAATTTTTGAAAGTATTTTGCATTTTCTGCAAAATAACGGGTTATTTAAGCATTTTCGTATTAAAAGTCCCCGCTTTTAATATTTAAGGATAAAATATTTTGAGCTTTGAAGCATATCACTATTTTTTTTAACCACTGCCAACAAATTTTTAATTACATACGTTTATTTCCACAATTTTTGTTTAAAAGCATTCATCGATGCTGTATATAGTGTATTCTATCGAGGGGGGTTATGGTATCAAAAGCGGGTTCTATTTCAAACAGAGGTAATGAATAAAAAAAAATAGTTAACAAGTTCCTAGCTACTGTGTGTTTTACCTTCAATTTAACTCTAGATTTAATTTTAAAAAGTGAAAGAACAAGACAAAATTTTCATGGAACTTTTTCAAATGTGTGTGTGTGTACAAATGACAAAAAAAATTTCCACAATGTACAAAAATTCAAATTTAAACAACTGCCTTATTAACACGACGAAATAGAAGCAAAAAATCTGTTAGACATTTGTCATGCGGGAAAGAAAATCCAAATAAAAAATTTAAAAAAATACAGCAAAAAATTTATCTAAATGTATGTCTGCTTTTTAGTGTTTTTATCCATGCTAAAAGCATATGCTAAAATAAGGAAACTGAATAAAAAGATGTAAATTTATTGAAATTTATTTAAGATTTACATTAAGAAATGAGAAATATTTTTCAGTTACAGCATGGGTTGCATAAAGTGTCCCTTTAGGAAAAAAAATTGAGTGTTCTTAAGTAGTTGCCTTAAAATTTTGTTTTTTATTTTTTATTTTTTAATTCGTAATTTGGTTCCATTTTTATCGTTAGGATTCTGTATTTGTATATAGGGAGTTTTCTATAAAAATTGAGTACTGGTAAACAATAATCACATGAAAAATAACAAAATTTTGTGTCTGATTATAAGAAAAATTACATTATTTGTGAATAAAGTATAGGTTTGAAACCAAAAAGTACATAAAAATGAGACTTACTATTATTTCCAGAGTAACCGCTTTAAGGTTATGACGGCCATTCAACACGCAAATTTGCACAATGTAATTTTGGTTTGATACGATTGTTGAACCATTGAATAATGAAATGGCGCAAGTCCATTTTTAAATGTTCATTGTTAAGTCACTTAGATATTTTTTAAAGTATTATTTATAATATGTAAAATAGCTCTCGGAATTGGTTTTATTACATTTCAGTAAAACAAAATTTATATCAAATGGATGGGGTTGAAATGGTGCTGTTTTAATAACCACTCTCGGTTAGCATAAATTTCTTTTACGGTAATATTGCAACTTTTCAATTATCAAACATTTATCACCTAGGCGAACCTCTGCGATATTCATGAATCGCTTGCTTTATGTAATTGCACATAATTAGTTCCTACAGTATTTGTAATTGAATTGAATTTAAAATTCATTTGCAGGCAATGTTTCTTCAGATAGCAGAATTCGGAAGAGAATTTGACATTCAAGTTCCTGTTGTGCTCGAACGCAAAAACGAAAGAGAATATTGGCTGTTGAGAAAAGCACTAAAAAAAGACGATTCAAATTATTTTATGCGCAATATTGGTGTTAAGGTAGTTTACCTTGCACTCAAGGTATTTTGTTTATTCTTTTTTATATTTTTTTTTAATTTTAAAGAAGAATGTTTTCTTACTAACATTAATTAAAATCAGAATTACCTCGAGGAACTGCCAACTCCAATGCTTGTTAGTAAGATATCTGAAAACTCTTGGTGGATTAGTCTAGCCGATGATCTCATTCTTACATTTGTTTTCCGTTCTGCTCATACTCCGTCACTCATGAAACCAGTGTATGCTGAGAAAATTAAAAGGTATTTGGAAAAAGTTTTAATAAACAAAATTTATTGTTTGAAATTTCAAATTTACAGAAAATTGAGAACTCTGCCATCAGCTAAATTTGTTTTAACTATGTGTATGATCAGTATGTTAAGAGCTGTTTCGTGGAATGACAAATACCGTCGTTTTAAAAGTGAGCTGTTAACAATTGTCATCGATGATTTGAGAAACACTTTCCTAATAGTACCAAAAAATGTGTTTTTACCTGTAATATTTTAATTTCAATTACTATTATGTAAGCACATTAATATGGAAACTATTTATCAGGAATTAGACACCGTGATCATAATTGTCACCTTTATGGTACAAAATGCAACTCAAATCTTTGGAACTGAAATAGACAGCTGTCTAATGGGAATTCAACGGCCTCACGTGGCGAGCTACGATGATAAGGTAGGAGTTTCAGTTCCGAGCAGACCACCATCACCTAAAATAAGAACTCCTTCTTCGATAAGTACCCCAGGTACCCCACCAAGTACTCCGATGTTCTCTGTAAGCAATGCAAGGTAAAATTATCTCTCGATTACTGCATAAATATCTCTTTTCTTGAAGAATAAATTTGAGTCACAGTCAGACAGCGTGCTGGATAAGTCGAGAACTCCAAAACCCTCGTCTGAAAAAATATAAGGTGACACTCATTTTAATAGTGCAATAAATTTATCCTTGCCCTCAATACGTTCGCGTGACATACATTTGAATTGGGTTTTTACTGTGAATTTACGTCAAAGTGACGTAATTTTCACGTAAGAAAACCCGCATACTTGCAAGTTACTGCTGTAATAGGTCAAAACTATAATTGCAAAGTAAAAGCATAAACCCAAAGTTATATTTTGGATTCGGATTTCCCCCTCTTATCGCCTATAGCAGTGCACTGCGCTAGTTGTTACCTTTATATAAAGCAGAAGTGCGTTCAAAAATGTATAAAGATATCTTTGATACCGTGTCGACTTAATATCAAATGTAAAGTTTGATTTTTTTTCGTTTTATTTTGATTATTTTTAAAATTTATCATTTCTTCTATGATTTTTTTTTTCTGTTTAGATGATGCGCAGTATAATTCCAATGATGTTACTTGTAACTTTGCAATTATCAAATGAAATTGTCGGACGATCGTTAATACCTCTTAGTTGTTCTTTATGTGATGGGTCTCCTGATTTAGTGGCTGAATGCTGCACTAATCACCAGGTATGTTGCCATCAAACCAGAAACAATTGTGAGACAGATTGCAAATTTGTTAATTATTCGACGATTAACTTTTGCTGCTCTCAACATCAGAAATGCTGTTCTCTAAAAGGACTTTAAAAGTTTAGTGTTTACTTTAAATATTTAGTGTTTACTTTAAATATTTTCAATTTTAATTAAAGTATTGTTATATATGTAATGTGATTTTGAATAAATAATTTAATGTATATATTTTCAGTTTCTTCATTAAATTAATAACGAGGAATAATTTCGATATAGATTGTTTTTCAGATTTTTTTCCGGGAAAAAAAAAATAGGTACGCAGTTTAATAATTCAGATGAAATTAATAGATGACAGTCACCATCTGTGTATTTGCTTGCTTCATCTGAAATGACGCACATTAGGAGGTGTATAAATACCATTAGTGACGGACACCTTGTACTATTCATCTATTTTTTCCTTGTTTGCTTATTCAAGCGAATCGGAACTTACTTGTATCAATTGCTCGGAATAGATCGTGGTTAAATATGGCAGGTTAGTTGAACACTTTATATTGTTAAATGTTTAGATCGTGAACTCCAGTTACAAACAATTTTCCCTTTGTTTCAGGCGTAAAATTAGCATTTTCATTGTTGTTAATTACTTTGATTATTCCAACAATCAATGCCAGCCCTTTCCTTCCAGAATGTAGTAAGTGTGGTTCTCCTGATGTTTCGGTTTCTTGTTGTCAAAGTGGTGTAACTGAATGTTGCAAACAAGCTCAACAGTATTGTGCTGATTGTAACAACGATGTTAAACTTCAACAATATTGCTGTAGCAGTAAAAAATTATGCTGTTAAGGTTATAACTCATTATAATGAGTGGAAAAATTAAATTGTATTAAATTGAAATAAATTTGAATTGTCTCAATATATTTTCTATTTTATATCTAAAAATTCAATTTTTATTTTTTATGGTATTCCGATTTGGGTCGTCATTCTTATTTCCTCTTCTGTATGCCTTGTGGCTAAATCACGTGATTTAGTTTAATTTAATTGGAATGAAGTATAGTTTTCCTCATTTAATAGTGCGCATCATTCAATTTTCGGATATCAAATATTCATATTTTCGAATTATTAGTTACAGTAAAGTAAGTATTCTACAGATTTTTGATTTTGTTAAGTAGGTCAATGTTTGAGTGAATTTTTTAAAAGGCCATTTCCTTTTCTATTTACATAGTAGGCCTACATGTCACTGCATTTGACAACCTTTTTGTAATTTTTAATCTTTTAAAAATAGAAAACTCATTTTTTCATTCTAGACAATATATGAGAATACATGGCCAATTTGATTCTTCTATTATTTTCTTTCCAATTTTGCTTGAGTTATTACTGTGCTGACAAAACTGAAACCTCAACTTCTAATTTAATCCGCATACTATCCGACATTCCTGTGACGTGTTACAGGTGTTCTGGACCAGCAGATGCTCTATTTCCTTGTTGTAAAAAACATAATATTTGTTGCTCAGATATGATTCATTTTTGTCCCGTTGATAATTGTAAAGAAAATTCTGAAATTGTTAAATTTTGTTGTAATAAACTGAACAAATGTTGTAAGAACGTGTAATAAGAATTTTAAATACCTTTTAAAAAATATTCAGTAAATGAACTCTGATAAATCATTTATTAGAAGAAATTTGTTGTTTTTCATATTTTTTGTTTTTTCAAAATGTAGGATATGACTTCATTTTTATGAAGTTGTACAGCCTGGCACTGATTATGGAATGCTAATAAGTCAGTTGCAACATAAAATGAAAGTGAACAAGTAAAGGTGAATGTTAATCAAAAAAGCGAGAAAAAAATCTTTTTCTTTAAAGGAATCGCATTGACCCTCATTTTCCTACCATCTCCAGTGAGGTCATATTAACAATTAATGTTAAGGTACATCTGAAGTGACCTTATATATGGTCATTGACTTTTTTTAAGGGGTTTAGCATTATTTGAGTTTTCACTAACTAAATTATTGCACGCGGTGAAATGCAAGCTGCTCAGATTTTTTCTGAATTTATGTCGCAGTAGAAAAATGCTGATGATATGAATTAATTTTTAAAAAAATCAATTTTTTAATTAGAATGTTAAAGTAATCTTTATCTACATACAAAATTTGCAATTATTTACTTGTATCTATTCAGGTAGCTTAAGACATTAATGTGTTGCAGCTTAAATTTAAAAAAATTACTTCGTCCGAGAATCTAGTTTTTTATTTTAAGGTTACTTATTCAGGACAACCTTGTGCGCATAAAATGTGTTTAAAAAATATCAAATTGCATTACATTTAACGATTTTCATGAATTGATTTCAAATTTAAAAAAATGTTTTTAAAATAGCTTTCAACTATTCAGAAGCAAACATTAAATTCAGATAAACGTTACAAGTTTTAGAAGTTTTTTTCTTTTAATTTATTTATCATTAATTTGATCGAACATTATTGCCGATAAACATCTTATAATATTTAAAAAATAAAAAAAAAATAAAAAAAAACTTTCTATTATCTTTGAAACCTGATCTGGTCGAACAAGTTTCCCCTTCCTTTTATTTATAAGGATAGCTTACCTACTTTTAAATCTCTTTACCTTCGACTGATAAGAATAATTAATACATTTGATACTTCTTTTTATCCCAATTCGCTAACAAATTTATAACACAAATGAAAAAATTTCTTCAAATTTGGCATCTTAAAATCAAAACTATGTGAAGGATTTATGTTTGGAAACATTTAGAGCGAGGTTAATATTCAAAACCATTGACTCAAAGTAGCTCATTTATCCATATTCCTAATATATATTTTAAAATATAAAATTGTTTAAAAAAATATAGTCGCGTCTCTTATCATGAAGCTAGTCAGTATTTTCATAGAATACATCATTACGTAGGTGGTTAAAACGTGGAGAAACTGGAATGATGCACGAGCCAAACGCACTCCTAGGGTCAGGGAGGAAATGGTAGGTGTAAGGTCATTTAAAAGGAACAGTGTGATTGGTTTGCATGTAATTTTTACGTCAGTTCCAGTATAAAAACTATTGCCCGACTTTCGCAGGGACATGCTTACATGAGGACTACTTTAGATCTCGCAAACATCGAAGAAATAAAGACTAACATATATAATACATAGGTAAGAAATTATTTTATAATTATTATTTTTGCATTACTGTATATACCTGACTGTCATTACTGAGATTTAATACTGACGCGTAAAATTTGTGAGCTGCTTATTTAATCACAATGGCAAAGATTCGTAATTTAATAAATTTACCCGGTATGTTCTTCTAAACGTAAAAGCGTATAATACAAATCTAAGGAAGCAAATTATACAAAAAGATGCGCATCATTGCAGAAAAGCTTCATTGCAGGCGGGCAATTTCTCAAATGAGGTTAACGAACTATATATTACCAAGAAATGTATTCATTTGGAACCATTTTTCTAAACCATAGAATTTGTTGATTAATGTGTTCACATTGTTTTCGCAACATTGATATTGTTGTCCTTCAATTGTATTACAATATTCGTGTTAAGAGAAATTTGAGCGAGTGGGTAAACCTGTCTGTTGCCCCTGTTCGATTGCCCTCCTAGGCTGAAAAACCGGTTTTTTTTCCCTTTTTATTTTGGATGACAACAAGTTTCTGTGGAATGTAGGTCGCAGAGAAATTTCTTTATTATGTATTTTTTATCATATTTATTTGTTACGAACATTCATTTTTAAATTTTCATTTTTTTTTTATTAAACCTATTTTTAAATTCCATTCCAGGTGTTTCAAGAGTGAATCATGCGGCTTGTTCACTTGTTTATCGCCTTATTGGCGATTTTCTCTTTGTGTTTGATTCAAGCACAAGAAGAAGAAATTGCAGATGACGAGTCAGAAGTTGTAACCGAACCACCACGTTCTTTACTTAGGCCTCGAAGGCCACTGAAATTAAGTCGTCCAACTTCGAAACCTTCGGTTATTGAGGATTCTGAAGCGAGCAAAAATCAGACATCAATAACTACTACCACTACAAAATCAGCTACTAAAAAACCAACACGTTCTAGAAGCAGGACAACAACTGCAAAAGTGACCATTGCCGATGAAGACACGACTGAAACCAAACGTCCATCTAAATCCAGAAATCGTAATAGCCGCAATAAAAACAGAAGTAGAAATAGGAGCAGAAGTAGGTCTCGGACGACTACGCAATTACCAGATGAGGAAGGAATGTCGACTACAATTGCTTCGGCAAAGAATAGCAGGCGTCGAGGAAACACTCAAAGTAGAAGGACAACCACACCGAAAATTTCAGTTGAAGATGTCACTAAATCACGAGGAACTAAATCAAGGGGAAACAATCGAAAAAGAACCTCCACGCAGAAACCAACGACTCCGACTGTAACTGAGGAAATTGTGGAACCAAAGACAAGAAAGCCAACTTCAAAAAGTCAACGTTTTCAACCTCGGCCATTACCTGTCATTAAAGCTTCGTCAACAACCCCGACTAACGATGTTGAAACAACTCCGCCCTCAGCACAATTGACATTACCTCAAACTGAAGCTAAACCGCAAGGGATTGCAAATGAGCGACGGATTGAAGAAGCGCCTTTAAAACGACCATTACCCATTGAAGGGGCCATTATTGAAGAACCATTGCGACCAACTTCCGGAAAACAGCCAATTCTCAATGATAAATTTAAATGGGAACCGGTTGAAACAAAATTTGACGAACCTAATGAAAACCCTAAAGAAAAACAAAAGGAATCAGTCGAAGATGACATTACAACAATGAAACCCAAGCCATCACCTTATCGACCTTTACTTTCAAGGACTACTCCATCACTTCCTAGAGAATCAGCTGACAGTGAAGACGAACAAGAACTAAATTCATTTTCCAAATCCGATGACAGATCATCGTCATCCATTCCAGTTGGCGTTCCTCCAAAACCTATTGGTCCAGTTTCATTTCGACCACGACCAAAAAAATTACCCGAAAAAGACACAGCTAATTTCGATGGATTTAAACCACCTAAGTCAACTAGTCCAAGACCCAGCCGTCTTAGGCCAACGAAGGAAACATTTGTGCCATTATCGTCATCAAGAACGCCAAAAGCAATTAAAATTAATGATAAAATAATCGATGACCTTAATGATAAAAGTCAAAAAATAAACGACGACGACGACGAATTTATAACTAGAGCGCAATCTAGAACACCTTACCCCTTACGATTAGATGATGGAACTTATTTTGGAACTCCAAATGGAAAATCAAAACGACCTAATTCAGCTGTATTTTCACCTTTTGAAGAAGACGATTTAGAGGACGAAGGACCTACTAAGACAACCGGTTCTATTTTTCAATTAAAAGATAGACCTTCATTCAGAGTCAGACCTCCTTTAGTTGAAGATAATCTCTTTGAACGTGGAAACACAAAATCACCACCAACGACTAAATCACCAACGACAAAATCATCGCCGACAACAAAAGCAACAACTCGGCCGCAAAAGAAGCAAACAACGCCTAGACACAAAACTACTCGTCCCGAAATTTTACCGTCGACATTCAGACCTTCAAAACGTATTGATACGACAAAACCCACATTGACTCCACCACCTAGCAACCAAGCAAGATCATTTTCAAAAGGGCAACCCAAATTTCGAGATTTTGATGACGAAATTTTACCCAAACCTACCAAAGGAATGAAAGATAATAAAATGATGAAAGCCGAACAAATCGACAAAGACGATGATGTGATGGTGGAAGAAGAAATGATGAAAGATGTAAAAATGATGAAAGAAGAAAAAATGATGAAAGAAGAAAAAATGATGAAAAATGAAAAAATGCCGAAAGATGAAAAAATGTATGATGAAAAAGACATGTCGGATAAAGATATGACTAAAGAGAAAAAAATGATGATGAATGACACAAATCCGAGAGATAGCATAATAGATGATGACTTTCAACCTCCAATATTAGTACCGCCTAGATCTAGATACTTAAATTTTACTCAAGTTTCCAGTAATGATGAACTACCGCCAATAAGAGACGATCCATTTTCTATACCTACACCTGAAATTGGTAGAATATCGAGCGAAGATGACGAATTATTGGTACCAGCAGTGCGTAGAGAGCCAATTCCAACGCTGTTTGATGGACCCTTGGTTCCAGCTTTGCCAAGACAACCAACCGACGTACTAACTTTAGAGCCAATTACTTCACGAGTAAATTCTCCTATTGAAGACGACTTTGATTCTTTGGCTCTTCCTCCTAGTCGAAAATCATTCACACCTCAACCTGTAATAACAACTCCAAGTCCTCCTAGAAGTGCCCAAACAAGCCCAGCAAGACCGTTGCAAGTTGAGGTCGAAAGTCCTTTTTTTGTAATTAGAAAACCTGTTAACCAATCAGCTCAAGAAGTCCCAGCACCTACAGCTAGAAGCAGAAGACCAGTTGCTTTAGAAGAGGAAAAACAAATGCCGCAAAATCCCAAAACTTTAGCTGCAGCATTACCTGCCGTGGAACGACAAAACATTCCTTTTAGTTCAGTAGCACCTGCTTCTGACCGTATTGTCGAAGAAAATGCAACCAAAAACATGAAATCGAGAGTGATTTCTACTTTGGCACCTATTGCACCGAGTAAACCAGATTTCGATGAAGGTGAAGAATACGAAGAATACGAGGACGATGTGTAAAAAAACCATTTCGAAAATATTTTCTGTCCACGTTTTTAAATTGACCATCACTGAATCGATTTGATTCAATAGTAACATATTGTAATAAGACTGTTTGTTATTTTTTTAATTATAACTTAATAATTTTTGGATGATTTTTATCAATAAATTACGTTTTATTTGTCATTTCATAAAATTCGGACCTATTTAATCAAACGTTAAGTTTGATAAATCATTTTCATAAACTGTAGTTATATTACCAAAACAAATCTATATAGCAATTTTCTAGTCGTAATATAAGAATATAAAAAAAGAAAAAAAAAAGAAATTGTACTCACTCGTAGACTCTACTCCTTGGCTAAACAGATCTAAAACGTCGTATCAAGCATTTGAAGAAAAGCCTCTAAAATAAAATTTTAATTAATTATCTGTAATCTCCCTTTAATATATTTTAACCCTTTAATGTGATTAAAATATGAAATATTAATGGAGATATGGTTTTATGAGTGTGGGCAAGAATGAGGAATTAAATTTATTAAATGGCTCGTCGTTACAGGAATTAAAATATTATTTTACCCTAATATGGTAATAATTTTATCCTAGAACAGAACACAGTAATTTAGACGGACAATAATAATATTTTAGAAATATTAACTGAAACAATTTTAATGAGTAAAATTACAATTTTAATTTAAAATTTAACGGTCTGTGGCTTCAGCTATCCCGTACATATCTTTAAGTAAACGACCATAGGTCGTCGATAAAAAATCTTTTGGTGGGGAATAAGAAGTTTGTTCTCCAACATACACAAAGCTAAAAAAAAAGTTAAGGAAGTTTACCTTATTTCATTTGTTTATCAAGAGATCCGCAATAATTTTATTATATTTCAAGGATACGGTAATCTTAAAATCCAATAAGCCGATTGGGAAAGTCTAACTGGTTCACTGTTTCCAAGACAAAATGTTGGGCATGGTTCAGGAGCTGGTTGAACCCGAGGATTAAGTGTAACATGAACAGGCGCCTTTGGTGTGACAACGTGTATACGCATTAGTTGCGCGATCATTGTTTTGCCACTCCTAAATTTGTTAAAACAAAATTATTTAAAATAAACCAATTTCAATACATCTAAAAATGGAAAGTACCTGCACGGGCAAGGAAAGTATAACGGCATATCAGATGATGTTATTTTATTAGCATTATCCTAAAATAAAACATTTGAAGTAGGAGTTTAAAAAAATAAAGTGCTTTTTTATTCACTTACCTTGACTAGGCCTGTACCAGTTGCTTTAAGAACTTTATCAGGTGCTGAACAAATAAATCGATGACCACGAGGGCATTCGTATTCTACTCCAAGAAATATTTTAACGGTGAGCTCAGCAAAATCTAGAAAAAAAAACGTGAAAGAAAATATTTATAGTCATTAAATATAATATACCGATTTTTACGTTAAGCTTTTCCCCTACCTTTGTTACTTTTCTTATTTTTTAGTAAATGAGCTTTCTTTCCAGATACAGATTCTGAAATTGCTGGCCATTTTTCTTTATTCTCCATTTTAACTGTAACATCCCAAGGTAAAAGAAAATTTGTTCCCGATATAAAACCAGGTTGATCTTGAATTCCTAAAACGATATATAAAATACGGTAAGTAATTTTTAAATAGTAATTTCTCCTGCGTTACCTATATTGTGAGAATATAGACTTGAAGGCCCTAAACACACCAAAGACCATGACGGAAACTTGGGTAAAAGTCCTGGAGGAGATTCTGTGTGTAACATGCCAGGTAAGTATTCAGTTGTAGACGGTTGTCGAACCAAAGGTTTGTCTTATAAATAAAGCAAACTTTTAAGTTACAAACAAACAATCTGGAATTCTCAGTAAATTACCTCTTGGCTGATGTACAGTTTCTGTTACTTCCAAAACCAATTCTGCTTGTTCGTCAGATGGACTCGTCTCCTGGGTCGGAATCAAAGAAGATGCTTCTTCCCGTGGCAAAATACTTTCACTACATTCAGATTGGCCTGATATAATTTTAATTAATAACATTCTATCATAATGTAGATTACTTTATTACCTAGACTTAAGGGTAAACTCATTGTTGGCGTGCTTACACTTTCTCTATCAAGCCTCGTCGGAGTTTCTCTTTTAATCGTTGTTAGGGGCGATCGAGGAGGTAACGTAATCCGAGCTGCTTTAAAGTCCTTAATACTCGGCTGAAATACGGGAAAGTCAATTCTTTCCAAACTGGCACAACATTCTTCTTGCATTTTTCGGTAAAAATCATAATTTCCCGCTTTGGCATCAAAAGGATCATCTTTGGTAGACTGTTGCCGACCGCAATCACAAGCACTCATAAGTTTAAACTGACTTCCATGATTCATTACAGGCAAATGTTTATTCGAGTCATCTTCAATCGTGTCAGCCAACCGATGCAACTACAACAAGTAATGGTTATTTCATTTAATTAAAAATTTAAAAAAAATAAAAATTACTGGATTAATGCAATGATTTCCCGTTAAACTTATAACTTCGCAGAGCTGCCTGCCATTTTTCCAAAATCGTTCGCATTCTTCTTTCAATTGCTGCGCATATCGGTCAAATACAGGCCCTCGAGCGTGCAGTGTAAAAATATGCAACGCTTGTGCTAACTATATAATCAATTTATCAGTTTGGCTTTTGCATTAAGTTTATTCTTTATACCTTCGATTGATGATAATCATTTGTGTAATGGGAAGGCAAATTCTCTTGATATGCAGCTGAAGCAATCGGTAATACTTTACCGCACCGTCTGTAGCATCAAAACAAAAAATTCATTTATTACTCGTTAACAAAAGTCAAATACAATGCTCAATCGTTTAAACAATCGGCGTCTTTTGGCACACCCTTCTGAGAATTTTCCATCAATATCAATTAGAGTTCGCAACGTGTTCAAAATTCCAAATCCGTGCGATTCTTTTTCATCACTAATAAGAAATGCGTAAAGTTTATTGGCAATTTCCATCCACACTTTACAACTGGGCAGCTAAAAATTAAATTAAGTAAATAATAGTATATAAAATTTGAGATTAAATATTTAAGATATACTTCAAAATAAGCAGGCGTAGGATGTCGTCCCACGTTGTCATCGAAACCCTTTGTCAATGCTAATTCTATATGTTGCCCAACAAAAGATATTAAGCTGTGATCGTTTTTAGTTTGATACTTATTATCCGTATAAGAACTGCAGTTTGGAATTTGGAATTTTTTTTCGTCTGATTTTAAAATTATTAAATTGTTAAGAATTTATTTAAAAACACTATTTCTAAATAACTTACTTTCTTTAATTTCAGACCCAAAACATTGCTCGTGTAATTGATTGAGAAAATATCCAACCATATCCATATTCTGTTCATTATCTGACGTCATGATGTAAACAAACTCTTGATTGGCCGGAATAGCAAATAACGAATTGCCACTAATGTTTGTTATTATGCGACTTTTGCGCAAAATTCTGTAAATTTGATCTTCTAGCGCATGTTCCAATTTTTTAATTGGTGGCAATTTCTGAAAATAAAATAAACAGTTAAAACAAATGTAAGTTGCAGATAACTACATAATTACATGCGATTTTATTTTACTTCGAACCGAGTTGTCACTCACTCCATCATATCTCGGATCTAAGAGACAGGATTGAAAAATAAATAATGCTCGCGGAGAACATGGTCTTGCAGCTTGTATCCAATCATTGGAAATTGAAAATTCTCGAAGAATATCCGATATGTGAGGCTGTAGTTTTTGTCTAAAAGAAAACATTTCATAAGTAACATTTTAAATTTTTCAGAACAATATTTTCCGTACCTAATTGTGTCTAAAGTTCGAAACAAATGCAAATAACTGACATCGAATGAGGACCCTGGATGAATAACCTGAAGAGAGAAATATTAGACTATTATTTAAAAAAAAAAAAAATTAATTTTCATACCAGAATAATATGACAAATTGAAAAAAGCAACAGCAATGCTTTTGCATGAGTGAATTTCATTTTAGCAAATACATGAAGGTAGCCCTTTAAAACGAATAAAAATTATTAAAAATCAGAATTGTTTATTTTAATATTCGAAATTTTCTTACCTTTTCTGTCACTTCTGAGTAAAATTTCTTACACAGTAAATTTAGATTGTATGCGTCAAATATTCCAATTAAATGGACATACATGACCTGATCAGATTCGTTGTAATAACACTCTAGTTGACACTATTTAAAATAAATTCAAGTGAAGTTAGTACACTTAAATTCTACTACAAATAACGTAATTTACATCATTTGCGGAATTAACATCTCCATCTTCGAATATTTTATTCTGAAAAAAGGATGCTTTCAGTTTGTGTGAAACTCTTTATTTAAAAATTTTACAAACCTGGAATACTTGTCGTTGCAATAGTTCATCAATCAATAAAGCTTTCCCGCCTTGAGGATGCAGACTGCTCTTTCCTACTACTCCAACTACGCATACTTTATCAGCCTTATTGGAAACGGGTCTGTAAAATAACAAGAAAATTTCAGTAAACAAACAGTTGAACTCTCCTATTCAAATAAATAAAATTTTGTAACTAAATTACATTAAGTAAAATGAAAGGAAAATGATAAGCAAAACTTAATTCAAATAAGCAATACTAGTTTATTAAATGAATCCCTTACATCTGATCAAGTTTAAGTGGAAAAGTATGTTTTCCACGCCACGGAGCCGCCATCTTCGGCATTCTATAAAATCAAATCAGACTATCTAAAATTTAGCGCGTTGCGACCGATCGCGTTCAACTTCCGGCAGAATAAGCGGTAATTTCGATTTCAGATTTTTCGTTTGGTTTTTCAGTTAATCAGAAAAAAAAATATAGAAGAGAAATAAACTAATCTAGAAAGAAGAGAACATAGCAATAAGAATAAAATTCTTTTTGTAATTTCTTTTTTATTTTTCATTTTGTATTTAGTTAGTTAAAAATTAGTAAGGTTCTACCATGGTTCTGCTTACGATATTTGTTTTTTGAAGTGAGTGTGGAAAAAAATTAATTACCGATAGTTTAAAAATATTACAATTTTGTAGAAAGAGCTTTAATAAGGTATAATTTTTATAGAATTTTTTTTATAAATTAAGTTAAACTAAGTTATAAATTAAGTATAAATTAAGTTAAACTGATTAAGGAAGTCAGGAAGTGTAGGTTTTTATTAACGTAATCTACAAAAAAAAAAAAAACTTTCCTACATTAGCTTTAAATTTGACAAAAAATAATGTATGGGCGTTTTACCTAACAAGATTGCATCAGTATTCTACTCATGTAAGTTTTACAGAAAATTGTATATTAAGTTTTAGTAATAGGTCCAGTTGGTACAATCTAGTTGCGACACCTGCCCACTCGAGGCCGCCACAAATGCTCGAAATGCATTTGAAAAGGGCGTGTACTTGCAGATCTAATAAAAAATTCATGTCACCAAATGCCGCCGATTCTTAGGCTTCAACCCCACTTCCTTTTACTCTTCACATTTAAATGCATGAGATGAAACTTGCTAAAGTGACATATTTTTCTCTGTCTGGTGAGAAAAAAAAATTGTTCAGACAGAGACATATGCCACTACAAAGTGTCCTCCATTAATTTATTTTAAAAAGTTAAAATCATCATTTTCTCTTCTTTAAGTTGGAGAATCTCAAATGTAAAATACAACCTGTAGTTTCGAGTTAAAATAAGATGAATAAGGTAAGTCAGTATTATAAATAATGAAACTTACTTCATAATTTAATTATGAGAACCTTCGGTTCGGATGTGAATTCTGTCAAAAAAATCGTTCTTGCTTTTATATAACGAATTCATTTATTATAATCTTGAATTAATAAATCAAATCTTGAATTGATTTAACACTCGGCAAACAATTTGCATATATAATTTTTGTACAATTGTTTTTTAGATGTCGGCAAAAATTAAAGGATAATGCAATAACTAATAACGGCACTGACTTTCGAAAGCTCCTCAACAAAAGGTTATGGCTTCACCTTAACAAAAGCACAACTGATAAACAAGCAATGACTGCAAAGCTTCAACGTAACAGAGTTGTTCATGCGTGAGTAGAAAAAAAAATATATATATTGATGATTCTTTCCACAAGTTAACGATCTAAGAAAATCTTATTACAATGAATGATGATATCAAAATTTTTCACTGTAATCCAATCGTCTCTGTAAGGTAAAAGATTTTAGATGATCTTTGTGCAGCATAGGTAGAAAACTAGACGTGCTATTCATACTGTCACTTAAAGTGTTGGCACGTTCCAAGATTCGAGTGCTATTTGTGGTGAAAAGAGAGGAAAGGCCTTTTTTTCGGAACCCATTATCCACTTCTAATCCGATCCGAGTGTAGCAATGTGCCTTGGTCCGCATGCTAACAGGGTGTTCAAGTTGTTCTCTATATTCCATTTGATTCACTGCCAACACTTTTCAATGTTTGACATGACATTCGAATTGTGATCTCTTAGATTAAAGTTTTTTCTTCCCTGTAACTTTGATGTTGTAGGACAAAATTTTTTAAAGAAAGTATCAAGTTTTCATGCTCGACAATATACACGCTTAGAAAAAATAGCGTTGATTATTTACACCTATAAAGGTGTTTTTTTGAAGCCTGGCTGACACCATTTCAATCCCCCTGAAGCCTGGCTGACACCTTTATAGGTGTTTCTGAAGCCTGGTTGACACCTTTACAAGGGTCCCT